>CM031598.1:161203-176236 GCA_018398815.1 Conus ventricosus
TGCTAGTAAGCCGTACAGCCCATTTATTGCTAGTAAGCTGTACAGCCATTTATTGCTAGTAAGCTGTACAGCGCATTTATTGCTAGTAAGCTGTACAGCCCATTTATTGCTAGTAAGCCGTACAGCCCATTTATTGCTAGTAAGCCGTACAGCCCATTTATTGCTAGTAAGCCGTACAGCCCATTTATTGCTAGTAAGCCGTACAGCCCATTTATTGCTAGTAAGCCGTACAGCCCATTTATTGCTAGTAAGCCGTACAGCCCATTTAGCCAATCGACGCGATGTACATTGACAACACGCGACAGTCTCATTGACATGGACACCATTGCAATACTTTTTGTTTTTCACATTACAGGACAAAGTCGTGAACGACCAAATGTATCTGACATGTGTGCATAATCCGGTCAGCGGAGGGCAGTCATCCCAGCAGAACTGGATCATGCCGAGGAGCACGTGCAACCGGCGTAGAGCACGTGCTTCAGTCTCTGCCTGTTGTGTGTTGTTGGCACGTTTTCCCCTTTTGGCAGGTGGGATAATTTGACACGTTCTTCCGATGACATGTTTGTGTGTTCCCGCTTCACGTACCAAAACACACAGTCGTCTTCTGAACACGGATCAGAGGAGTACTCAACAACAATGTCATCCGACTCGCACATCAACACACCCACAGCATCTGTCTGTATGAAGCACGATCTTTCTGAATGCCAGGTTTCTGTTCTTATCTCTCGACCGTTTCTGTACCCCCAGTCAGTCAAGGTGGCAACATAATCTTTCACCACTGCCGTTATCAAAGCCTGCCACTGTTCGGTCCACTATGTGCTCAAGGCCTGTGCCGATGACGGAGTGCAGGATTTCCTGACTAATGATGTCACACTCGGACTGACAAGGGCACCGAGTTAGAAGATCGTCTTGACCATCAGACGTGTCAGATTCGCTGTCGATGTGTGCAGGCTTGATGTGTTGTTCAGTGACATCCAGTGTGGTGCATTGTGTACTGCGATCTTTCAATTTCGTGTCGGAAAAAGAAAGCCAGTTCATTCGCTTCACAAGTGTTTTCATTATCAGCACCGACCTGTTCAAGTCGTCTTTTTGTTGTTGTTGTTGCTGTGCTCTTTTTTGATCACGGCAAACCAGACTGGGCAGTTTCTTTCTATAATATGGAACTCGCGTTTCACGGTGAGAGAGAGAGAGAGAGAGAGAGAGAGAGAGAGAGAGAGAGAGAGAGAGAGAGAGGAGACAGAGAGAGACAGAGAGACAGAGAAACGAAACAAAGGACAAAGGCAAATAACATGGCTGAAAGGAATAATACACGAGTGCGAGAGTGAGAGCGAGAGAGTATCAAAAAGAAGATATAATGGGAAAGTGGTTTGAACACACATGAAAGAATCATTTTTATACTTATTTCGCTTTTTTCTGTTTTACTTTTTATACTTATTTCGCTTTTTTCTGTTTTACTTTTTATACTTATTTCACTTTTTTCTGTTTTACTTTTTATACTTATTTCGCTTTTTTCGGTTTTAATTTTTATACTTATTTCGCTTTTTTTCTGTTTTACTTTTTATACTTCTTTAACTTTTTTCTGTTTTACTTTTTATACTTATTTCGCTTTTTCTGTTTTACTTTTTATACTTATTTCGCTTTTTTCTGTTTTACTTTTTATACTTATTTCGCTTTTTTCTGTTTTACTTTTCTTTTTAAAATTATTTCCCATTTTTTTCTGTTTTACTTTTTATACTTATATCGCTTTTTTCTGTTTTAATTTTTATACTTATTTCGCTTTTTTCTGTTTTACTTTTTATACTTATTTCGCTTTTTTCTTTTTACTTTTTATACTTATTTCGCTTTTTTCTGTTTTACTTTTTATACTTATTTCGCTTTTTTTCTGTTTCACTTTTAATACTTATTTCGTTTTTGTCTGTTTTATTTTTATACTTATTTCGCTTTTTTCTATTTTACTTTTTATACTTATTTCGCTTTTTCTGTTTTACTTTTTATACTTATTTCGCTTTTTTCTGTTTTAATTTTTACACTTATTTCGCTTTTTTTCTGTTTTATTTTTTATACTTATTTCGCTTTTTCTGTTTTACTTTTTATAGTTATTTCGCTTTTTTTCTGTTTTAATTTTTATACTTATTTCGTTTTTTTTTCTGTTATATTTTTTATACTTATTTCGCTTTTTTGTGTTTTACTTTTTTTTTTTTTTTTTTTTTACTTATTTTGCTTTTTTCTGTTTTACTTTTGTTTTATTTTTTTTTCTGTTTTACTTTTTATAGTTATTTCGCTTTTTTCTGTTTTACTTATTTCGCTTTTTTCTATTTTACTTTCTTTTTTTTTTTACTTATTTCGCTTTTTTCTGTTTTAATTTTTATACTTATTTCGCTTTTTTCTGTTTTACTTTTTTTATAATTAAAAAAAAAATTATTTCGCTTTTTTCGGTTTTACTTTTTATACTTATTTCGCTTTTTTCGGTTTTACCATTTTTTTATTTTTTTTTAAACGTATTTCGCTTTTTTTCTGTTTTACTTTTTCTTTACTTATTTTTTTTTCTGTTTTACTTTTTATAGTTATTTTGCTTTTTTCTGTTTTACTTATTTCGCTTTTTTCTATTTTACTTTTTTTTCTTTTTTTACTTATTTCGCTTTTTTCTGTTTTACTTTTTATACTTATTTCGCTTTATTCTGTTTTACTTTTTAAAAATTTTTTTACTTATTTCGCTTTTTTCGGTTTTACTTCTTATACTTATTTCGTTTTTGTCTGTTTTACTTTTTATAGTTATTTCGCTTTTTTCTGTTTTATTACTTTTTATAGTTATTTCGCTTTTTTCTGTTATACTTTTTTATTTCGCTTTTTTTGTTTTACTTTTTATACTTATTTAGCTTTTTTCTGTTTTACTTTTTTTCATCCAACCCTGTTTTCTTTCTACGAGTTTATGCTTTTTTCTAGTTTAATTGATTTAGAGTTAATTTTTGTCTTGTAATTAACTACCATTGATATCATCTGATCAGTCATTTCATTCAAATAACTAAATGGATACACGCATATGCTCACACTTACTTGTACATACACGGCTACGTTCAAACGCAAGGCCACACACACACACACACACCACACACACACACACACGCGCGCGCGTGCCAAAAACAAAAAGAAAGGTACACAAATACACACGGACACACTTACGTGTGTGTTTGTGTATGCTGTGCGCGTGTTCGTGGGTTTGTGTGTGTGTGTGTGTGTGTGTGTGAGGAGAGAGGAGAGAGAGAGAGAGAGATAGAGAGAGAGAGAGCGTGTATGTGTTTATGACTCGTGAACGCAGAAGTGTGTGTGTGTATTTTATATGTTATTTTGTTAAAACTTGTAATAGGCCCTGTAGCCTACGTTGTTAGGATGAGTGCTATAATACGTATACATTTATTTCCAGATAGGTAGATGGAGCTATAAATAGATATTCATATGTGTATTGGATCTAGTATTGCACATGTGCGCGCAAAAACAGGCACACAAATACACACGGACATACTTAACGTGTGTGTGCGTATGCTGCGCGCGCGCGCGCGGGCACGCATGTGTGTCCTGCGTATATCTAAGATGTTAATTATTTGTTAAAACTTGTAAAGGGCCCTGTAGCCTAAGTTGTTAGGATGGGCGCTATAATACGTATATTTGTATTTTTTAGATAGACCGATAGATACATAAATAGATATTCATATACACGTATTGGGTCTAGTGTCGGGACCACGCTACGAACAGGTGGAGATTTAGACACTAATTTTTACAGAAATTTGAAACTGTCGATTTTCGTGCGTGCGTGTGAAATTACTGAAGAAATTACATTAACACTAACGTCAGACGCACATTTACACTCAAGATCAAAGAAAGTATCACTTGTATCATTGAACCTGTTTTGCATCACACACACACGCGCGGCAGCGCGCACTCACACACATGCGCGCGGATGAACTCAGAACACAAACACAGACCTGCGTCCGCTAACACACGCACACATACACTCACACACATGCACGCGCGCGCACACACACACACCTCACTATGCGTGCACACGCGCACACACACACACGCACGCACACACAGAGAGTCTGTCATTAAAGTCAGCAACGAACATTTGCCTGCATCCCACTGTCTGATACTGGATAGTTCAAATACCGAGTAAGACTTCTCGTCATAAAACAATAAGTTGACCAAGCAACATTTAATGTATGTGTGTGTGTGTGTGTGTGTGTGTGTGTGTGCGTGTGTGTGTGATAACAAATAACAATAACAATAATTTTTAATCAGTCTTTTCTGGCCAACTGGCCTATACAGACAGGAGAAATGGTCATTCAAAATTGTATACATTGTGAGTAGCAAAACATTTCAATCAAGATGTATGTTGGCATCGCAGTTTCATAGCTCCACAAATATAATGTCGCAATCCTAAGGGCTAATTTTCCACTGAGATTTGTGAGTAGCAACTGTACTTTTAGAGTTGATGGGAAGCGGTTAGTAATACAGACGGATATGTCGTTTACGGAGTGCAGCATATCTTGGGCACACAAGCAAAAAATGAACAAGGTCTTCAACACAGTTAAAATCACAGACTTTACAAATTGGATTTGACAAACATTTGCCATAGCGTGGGATTCCATTTAGTGGGAGTCGATGTGATTTAACCAGACAAAGAACACGACGGTGCTCATGATTTTCTAACTGGCTTATATAGGTGGCCCTTAAGATTTCTGGTTGGTATAAGATGTAGTCTCCTTCTGTTACAACTGATTCATGCCAGCACTGACGGAAATTATCCTCTAATCTTTCTTTGAATACTTTAAGAAAGTAGCTAGGATTTCCAACATCTTGCATCACCCATACATAGCCAAATCCAAATTGACACAAAATGGTTCTAACTCGAGTAGCCAGTTCTGCCTGCCATTATTATGATGCATAAACAACATATTGTAACATTGACGAGGGTAGCGGTTATGTGATAATACAAGAAGTCTGCACCAGTACCTAATAAGCTGTACATAGGCATCAATATACAAAGGAAATCTACCACACTCACCCAAAGCAATATTATTTTTCACATCTCTCCCAACACTCAAAACCATTTTACATATTTTCGTTTGCACCTTTTCAATTTCTTCGAAGTGTTGGAAACCCCAAATTTCTGAGCCATATAAACAGATTGGCTTGATTTTCACATCAAAAATCTTAAAAACAGTATGAATGGCATGTTTTTTTAGTATTTCAAACTTCTTATTTCGTGCAAGCGCTCTAAGTGCCTTCCCAGAAAGATTACTTACACATTTTGACCAGTTCAATGTAGCAGAAAATATCACTCCCAAATAGTTGTACATGGGTTCCACTTTGATTTGTTTACCAGCATAAACCATGCCTCAGATCTTTTCAGAAAACCACCGTTCTTAAAGACAACTACTTTCGTTTTTTTCCATATTCACCTTTAGTCCAAATTTGCGACAGAAAAGATCCAAACAGTTAATTTTCTTCTGGAGGTCAGTCACAGAGTCAGAAACCAAGGCAATGTCATCTGCATACATCATAAGATAATGCCAGTTTGATCTGAAAACAACATCAATACCCTTGTGTTACCAGTAATTAGTGTATTTTGCAGTTCAGATATAAACAATGAAAACAGCAAAGGGCTGAGAATGCAGCCTTGCCTTACCCTGACAAACACTCGAAATACTCTGTAATGCTATTTCTGTATCTAACTGCCGCCATAACTTGCTTGTACATATTTTTGAGTGTTTGAAACATTTTTCCATGAATTCCTTTTTGAAGTAGAATATACAGCAAATTTGCTCTATCAATACTATCAAAAGCCTTGGAAAAGTCAACGAAAAGAGTGTAGAAGCGCCCGCTCTTTTTAGTAAGATATTCTGAATTAATGATTGTAGAGAGAATATATTGTCAGTTGTACTGTATCCCTTTCTAAAACCTGCTTGAGCTTCTGGTATATACTTGTCTTTTCACAAAAGCATATAACCTCTTATTCAAAATGCTGCTATACAATTTGCCAATAACATTTAATAGTGAAATTCCTCTATAGTTTCCGGCTTTTTTGTGGTCACCCTTCTTGTGCAGTGGAAGAATCAACCCCTTTGTCCAACTTTCTGGATATTGCCCACTGTCAAAGACTCTATTGAACAAAACATGTAAAAACTTTACCAGAACATTGTTTAAAACATGGAACACATCAGGCGGTACACCATCGGGCCAGGAGCCTTACCTTTCTTCATAGCCTTTATTGCCTGGCGGATTTCATCTTCTGTGATCGGCTTATCAAGATCATCCTGTGCAGCTGACACTGGTCACAGTCATCAGGAGTATGGCTTTCTAAAACCTGATTAACTTCATTCCAAAATCAGAGTCCACAACTGTGTTATCAGGGTTCAAAAGGTCACGAAAATAATGAAACCATGTGCATGCATCAATTACATTTGCGCGGGTTGCTTTAGCACCTGTGAGAAATTGAACTTTTTGCCAAAATGACCTCGAGTTTTTTTCAGAGCAAACATCATTTAACTCCTTCAAAATTTCATTGTTCTCTTTTCTTGCTTTTGTTTGCATAAGGTTTTGATTTTTTTTTTTCAAGTAAATGAAATAATTCAAATCTTCTTGTTTGTTAGAGGATCGCCACAGTCTCAGCTGCCTATACTTTTCAGCTTTTGCTTGTTCGCAATCTTCGTCCCACCACGAGGGTTGTGTTCGTGAATTTTGTTTGAGTTGTTTTGCTTGCCCTTTTCAGCTGCTCGCTGAAGTAAATCAACAAGATAATCTGACCCTGCATCAGTGCTTCTTTCCATAGCAGAAAGAAAGTGTTCATATTCTACATGCTGATTTTATTGTATATATTCAAAAGAAGAATCGGTCCAAAAAGAAAGTAGACAATTCCTCTATGTGAATTTCTTCAGTGTCATTTAGGTCATTATCCTTAGCCCCATCGGTACCGGAAAATATAGTTGCAATTGGAAAGTGGTCTGATTCCGACCTGTCTAAACCTTGAAATCAACTAACAAATCAAACAAAGACTTTGATACAACACAGTAATCACCACACTCATTCCATGATTAGCAATACATGTAATTTCACCATTCCCGATCCCCTCCATTCGTCCATTGACAAAAAATAAATTATTTTCTTTCAGAAATTCAATAAGTCTTAATCCAAAATTGTTAGTACTCTTATCTTTCGATCTGCGTGTTGACTGCACAGTATCACACAATAA
The DNA here is from genome assembly GCA_018398815.1 of Conus ventricosus. NCBI lineage: Eukaryota > Metazoa > Mollusca > Gastropoda > Neogastropoda > Conidae > Conus > Conus ventricosus. The sequence continues at coordinate 168,453 of CM031598.1, forward strand.
ATCACGGAGTTCAACCAAAGGCGCAGCATGTCTGTCTTCATCACAAAACTCAGTGTCTGGAAGCTCTGCTGTTCGCGCATTGAAATCACCACATAATAATAAATGAGCATTTGGGTAGGATAGCATCAAATCGCAAATATTACTGTCCAGTTTGTCAAAGCCTTCAAAAGGGCTGTCTTCATATATAACAGAATATTCTGGAGCAACATAAATAAAAGCAGCGATAATATCAAATGAGTATTTGAATATTGATTTTTCAAATTTAATGAACACACAATCTTCAACATTCTTTAATAGTCGTTCCACATTGTTTGCAATAGACTTATGTATGCATACAACAACCCCACCTTTTTTAAAATTTGCACGCGTGGATAAGAAAACAGAATGGTTGGAAAGGCGTTTTCAATGTCACTTTGTTTACATGCCCAAACCTCTGAAAAAGAGAAAATCTTGAAACTTGAACAGAATATTTTAAAGGAAGCACTTTGTAACTTTTGAGAGAGACCCTGAACATTCCATGCCATAATATGAAACTCGGACATCTGTTTACTTTCTAACTGGGTTGAGTGAACAAAGATGTGTGACTGTCCCTCGTAGTATTACGCGGTGCACAGACTGCTGTGTGTCAAAATCGGTGCATTCTGTATCCTTATCTAAACTTGCTAAGCGCTCCGTCACACTGTTTGTGTTCACTGAATCACACATATAATGTTGATCATCACCGTTAGTTGGGGGGGGGGGGGGGGGGGGTACAATCGGAAATCCTCCTTTAGGATCATTGAGAGAAAGCGGCCAGCCCGTCATTTGTTTAAAGTTTTTTCTTGGAGTTGTTGTGTTTCTGGGTCATAGATGTAGCGCTTACCTTCTATGACAAGGGAGTCGAAACGCAGATAGGCTCTCTTGTTTGCAGATTTGGCTTCTCTTAGAAAAGGGAGTAGCTGGCGGCGCTTTTCTCGTACCTTCAGTGTGAAGTCTTCTGACACAGATACGTTCGTTCCTTTCAGCTTCCTGCATTCAGACAGCACCCTCTCTTGTCCTTGAATTTCTCGAAGCGAACGATGATGGGGCGTGGGCCTCTCCCACCCTTCAGGCGGTGCGCGCGTTCCATGGGTACATCCTCCTGGATGCCCATCTTGTCCTTCAGCACTCTCTTCACCTTCCCTTCACAGTCTGCATATGTCTCCGTTCCTCCGTCACCAGCTGGGATGCCGTAGAAATCAGATTTTTCCGTCGTCCTCTACTTTCTTGATCTTCCAATTTTTCTTCCAGATTTGTCACTCTTTCTTTCAGATCTTCATTTTCTCTGCGGACTACATCAATTTCTGTTTGCATTTCGTTCAGCTTTGAATCAAAGGTAGTCATCTTTTCTTCAATGTTTGTAATCTTTCTGTCCATACTTGTCAGCATTTTCATGACATCGGCAGAGACACTTCACCTGCAGTGTTGTCACTTGCAGAATTGAGGGGTTTTCTTGCAGGAGAATGCAGTGTTGACTGTTTTTTGGGAGGGCCAGGATGAGGTTCAATGTCCCCACATTGAAGCAGGGATGCCGTGACGAACACCAGCACAAACACTGTTGACAAACGTCTCACTCGTATCTCTCGACAACGTCGCCTTGTTGCAGCTCTTTCGTTGGCCCGTTTCCACATAAAAGCCTGAAAAGTCCAGAAAAACTGGCCACAGGAAGCTCGGAAAACTACCGACGAAGTCGGCATGTTGACAGGAAACCAGTTGTCAATGTAACTATTGTTTAAGAAACACAGTTAATCGCTAATTAACAAAAAAAACGCGGACAAATTTGCAGCGTAGCCAAAACACGTCTGCCTGCTAGCGCTGATCGCAACTCACTCGACCAAGCAACATTTAATGTATGTGTGTGTGTGTGTGTGTGTGTGTGTGTGTGTGTGTGTGTGTGTGTGTGTGTTTCAAAAGAAAAACTGTTTCATCGAAACGTGCACATTTTCAGGAAATTAATGACGGTACTGTAAAACAACTAAATCAAAATGTTCATTGAGCAGATGAGAAAAAAATTGCTTCGATTATGTAGTGAAATAAAATCAAGCTTGGATATGTATGTACAACACACCACACACACACACACACACACACCACACACGCGCGCGCACAATATATTATATATATAGAGAGAGAGAGAGAGAGGAGAGAGAGGGGGGGGGGGTAGAGAGGCACGACTGCAGGGTCTGACGTATGGGGATGCTGGGGACGTGGATGCAGGGTATACCATGGAAAATGGAAACCGAAGTTGTGGATGCAGGATGTGACATGGATGGGGGTGAGGGGGTCGCGGATGCTGTGATCGACATGGTGGCAGGTATGCAGGACACGGATACAGTATTGATATTGGTGAGAGTACGGCGGTTGTGATACGGGTATGTCATAAGGTGGGGGGGGGGGGGGGGGGCAGGGAGAGGGTAACATTGTATGTAAAGCATTCCCTTCATGCTCAACCTTGTGGAGAACTAAACGAACATGCGTTTCAAGAGAGTGTGTGGTGTTATTTTTCAGCAAAGGACAATAAAAAACTGTTACTTGGATGTATGTATAGAAGTCCTAGTTCATATGCTGAGAAGATACTAAACTTTTGGATATTTTACATTCAGATATTATAAAAAAGTTCGATCACGTCTGTATAATGGGGGGACTTTAATTATCCAAAAATAAACTGGCAAGAACCTCGAGGGAAAACGAAGTGCTTGTGGAAGCAGTTAATGATACATATCTGATTCAGTCTGTTCGCAGTCCAACTAGAAGAAGAACGGACAAAAACCTAGCTTGATTGATTTGATTCTTGTAAACGACGATAACTGATATCTGACATTGAACACCACAGTCCAGTTGGGAAAAGCGATCTGTTTGTGTTGATATTTGTGTATATATCGCAATTGATGACTGTGATAAGCAAAGCAAACTTCATAAATATAATTATGCAAGAGGGAACTACAACAAAATGAGAGAGGGATCTTAGAAAGGTTGACTGGACTGAGTTAGATAGTTTAGACGTGGAAACATGTTGGTCAAATATAAGAAATAAAATTCAAGAAGCAGTGGATTTATATTATACCCAAAATTGGAAGTAAAGGCAACAAGAATTTAAGCCCAAAGTGGATGAGGAAATCTGTATTAAAGAAAATAAAAAAAAAGTACAATTTATATAAAAGATTTTTGATCACACAAGATGGTATAGATTACCAAAATTATATTAAGTTAAGAAATGAATGTTCTAGAGAGGTGAGAAAAGCGAAAAGAGACTATGAGCATAAAATTGCAAAAAATAGTAAGAAGAATCCTAAATGCTTCTGGAAATATGTCCGCTCAAAATTGAATGTCAACTCTTCAATTAGTCCCTGAGAAAAGAAGATGGTAATATTGCAGTTAGTGATAATGATAAGGCCGAGGTGCTAAATAAATTCTTTTCTAGTGTATTCATACATGAAAATATTGAAAATGTTCCTGAAATCGACAGCGCCTCTTTATCTGATGGAAAAACTCTGTGTGATATAGTCATTACACCATTAGCGATAAAAGAAAAATTAAGTAAATTGGATGTTGCTAAAGTTCTGGTCCAGATGGTTTACCAGCTAGAGTACTAAAGGAGTTATGTGTAGAACTAGCAGTGCCTTTGTGTGTGCTGTTCAATAAATCAATAAGTGAAGGAGTGGTACCAGTGATTGGAAGTTTGCAACTGTAACTGCTATATTTAAAAAGGCACAGGTCTGACCCAGGAAATTATCGCCCTGTAAGTCTGACTTGTTTCCTTTGAAAAGTGCTTGAGTCATTTGTGAGAGATGCAATAGTAAACCATATGAATGATTTTCCTTATATTCAGATTGCCAACATGGATTTAGAAGGGTAAATCTTGTATGACACAACTTTAGAAGTAATGGAAGATTTTACAAATATGATCGATGATGGGCTTGCTTTTGACGTAATTTACTTGGATTTTAGGAAAGCTTTTGACTCTGTGCCACTACCGATTGTTAAAAAAATTAGAAGGTTATGGTATAAATGGGAATATATACAACTGGATTAAGAGTTTTCTTTCTAATCGAGTACAAAGGGTGAAAGTTGGAAATAATTTTTCTTCAAATATAGATGTTGTAAGCGGTATTCCGCAGGGAAGTATTCTTGGACCTATTCTGTTCACAGTTTTTATAAATGACCTGCCAGAATGTGTAATTAGTTCATGTAAAATATTTGCAGATGATACGAAAAATTATGATCCTGTAAGTAACCATCTTAAATTACAAGATGATATTGATAATCTAATTAAGTGGAGTGAAACATGGAATTTATATTTTAATCCAGTTAAATGCAAGGTTATACATTATGGAAAAAATAATCCGGAGTATACATATACTATGAAATATAATGATGCTGTCTCAGATGTTGATTCCGTGTCAGAAGAAAAAGATCTTGGTGTAATGTTTGATAGCAGTCTGAAATTTGACAAGCACATAAACAGTGTAAAAGATGAAAGCAAATAAAATGCTCGGCATAATCAGACGGTCTTTTTCATATTTGGATACTGAAGTTTTTACATTACTATATAAGGCATTAGTTAGACCCACCTGGAGTATGGAAATGTGATATGGAGCCCTTATTTAAAAAGGCAATCAGCAAGTATTTAGAAAGTACAAAAAAGAGCCCCCTTGTTAATTAAGGAATTCAAATATGTTAGCTATGCAGATAGATTGCGAAAATTAAATTTACCATCGTTAAAGTTCAGACGAATTAAGGGGAGACTTGATTGAGGGCTTACAAGTATTTAAGGGACTTAACAGTACAAATTTTAACACATTTTTTCAACTAACCACTAATCAAATTACAAGAAATTCTGATAACAAAATCCAAATTAAATATTGTCGCACTAATATTAGAAAATTTTCATTTTGTAACAGAGTGGCACCGTATTGGAACAAACTACCTGCGCACATTAAAAAAGCAAAAGATTTGAATACTTTTAAAAACCTTCTGGATACTAACGCTGAGTTAATATGTTAAAATCTCAATTTGATTGATAGAAATAAAGTAATAGAATAGATTAAAATATATCCTGAGCATATGCATGCATTAAGCAACCAAATGTTTATGAAATAAGATGATTGGGACACAAAAGCTGTGAGGCTATCAAAGTCCCAAGTGAACTGAACTGAACTGAACTGAACTGAGAGAGAGAGACAGAGAGAGACAGAGAGAGAGAGAGAGAGAGAGAGAATTATAAACAAAGCTTGCTCTTATGTCTTGGATTGAAGAAATAGGGGGAAGAGAACGTAAAAACGCCGGTTCTAGCTCAGCCGGTCTCAACCAGTTTCGACCCGGCTGACTCTAGAACCGGCGTTTTTACGTTCTCTGACAAGTAAGACTTTAGGAAGTGACATGGTGGGCGTATTGGGGCAGAGGGGACGCAGATGAAGAGTGCAACGTGGGCGTCGTATTGAGGCAGAGGGAGTGGGTGAAGGGCGTGACATGGTGAGCGTATTGGGGCAGAAGGGACGCGGATGACGGGCGTGACAAGGTGGACGTATTGGGCAAAGGGGGCGCGGATGAAGGGCGTGACATGGGTCTCTTATTGGGGCATAGGAGCTGGACGAAGGGCGTGGCAGGGAGTGTCTTATTGGGGCAGTGGGAGTACAAATGAAGGGCGTGAAATAGTGAGTTTATTGGAGCAGAAAGGCACGAATTCATGGCGTGACATGGGCGTTTGCATTGGGGCAGATGGGGCGCAATTGGGGCAGATGGGGCGCAAAAGCAGGGTTTGACATGGGTGGGCGAGGATACAGGGTATGAAGTGGGCGAAACTGGAGGGGAGAGGATGGATGCAGCGCGTGAAATGTATGGGGGGGGGGGGGGGGGGGGCGGGGGCCAGAGGGGGGTGAATGCACATGGGTGGGCATACTGCGAAGGAGGGAGCATGCATGCAGGGCTTGACATGGGTGAATTGGGGTGGGTGGGTGAGGAGATAAGCACGGATACATGATGTGACATGGATGTCGAACGGAAAGGGGGGGGGGGGGGGGTAGAGAGGCACGACTGCAGGGTCTGACGTTTTGGGGATGCTGGGGACGTGGATGCAGGGTATACCATGGAAAATGGAAACGAAGTTGGATGCAGGATGTGACATGGATGGGGGTGAGGGGGTCGCGGATGCTGTGATCGACATGGTGGCAGGTATGCAGGACACGGATACAGTATATGATATTGGTGAGAGTACGGCGGTTGTGAATACAGGGTATGTCATAAGGTGGGGGGGGGGGGGGGGGGGGCAGGGAGAGGGTAAATGCAAATACAGGTGGGGGATTGAGGGTGTGGATGCAGGTGTAACATGGGTGGGGGGGGGGGGGGGGTTGAAGGGGGCGGGGATACAGGAGTGATATTGGTGGAGTACAGGGTGTGCGATCGTTGGGCTTCACAATAGGGGGCGGCGGATTTCAGATTCATGATAAAGGTTGGGATACAGATAAGGGGGGGGGAGGGGGGGGGGGGGCGTCAGTTTTCAGGCTGTGACGTGGGTAGGATTCTGGGGGGGGGGGGGGGGGGGGGGGGGTTAGCGGAGGGTAGGGGAGGCTGATTGCATGGCGTGAGATCAATTTGGACACAGGGAGCATGTGACATGGATGGGGTGAGGGGGTTGTGGATGCAGGCTGTGACATGGATAGGGTGAGGGGTTGTGGATGTGACATGGATAGGGGTGAGGGGGTTGTGGATGTGAAATGGATAGGGGCGAGGGGCTGTGGATGCAGTGTGTGACATGGATAGGGGTGAGGGGGTTGTGGATGTGACATGGATAGGGTGTGAGGGGGTTGTGGATGTGAAATGGATAGGGGTGAGGGGTTGTGGATGTGTACATGGATAGGGGTGAGGGGGTTGTGGATGTGACATGTATAGGGGCGAGGGGGCAGTGGATGTAGTGTTGTGACATGGAAAGGGGTGAGGGGGTTGTGGATGCAGTGTGTGACATGGATAGGGGTGACGGGGGTTGTGGATACAGGCTGTGACATGGATAGGGGTGAGGGGGTTGTGGATGTGACATGGATAGAAGCGAGGGGGTTGTGGATGCAGTGTGTGACATGGATAGGGGTGAGGCGGTTGTGGATGTGACATGGATTAGGGGTGAGGGGGCTTGGATGCAGGCTGTGACATGGATAGGGGTGAGGGGGTTGTGGATGTGACATGGATAGGGGTGAGGGGGTTGTGGATGAGGGTGTGACATGGATAGGGGTGAGGGGGTTGTGGATGTAGGCAGTGACATGGATAGGGGTGAGGGGGTTGTGGATGTGACATGGATAGGGGTGAGGGGGTTGTGGATGTAGGCTGTGACATGGATAGGGGTGAGGGGGTTGAGGATGTGACATGGATAGGGGTGAGGGCGTTGTGGATGTAGGTTGTGACATGGATAGGGGTGAGGGGGTTGTGGATGTGACATGGATAGGGGTGAGGGGGTTGTGGATGTAGTGTGTGACATGTATAGGGGTGAGGGGGCTGTGGAGTAGTGGTGTGACATGGTAGGGGTGAGGGGGCTGTGGATGTGACATGGATAGGGGCGAGGGGGCTGTGGATGTATGTGTGTGACATGGATAGGGGAGGGGGTTTTGATGTGAAATGGATAGGGGCGAGGGGCTGTGGATGCAGTGTGTGACATGGATAGGGGTGAGGGGGTTGGGGATGTGACATGGTGGGTAGGGGTTGGGGATTGACTGGATAGGTTGGGGGGGTTGTGGTTGACATGGATGGGGTGATGGGGTTGTGGAGTGTCAGGGTTTTAG
>CM031598.1:182452-189952 GCA_018398815.1 Conus ventricosus
AGCGCTGTTCATTAATCTATTGCCTCCACTCCTTTCTTCATTTCCTTCTTATCCCGTCCTTCATGTTCTCACGTATATTCCCATCCACAATTCTGTCCGTCACCTTTCATACATCATTCTATCATTCTCACATTCTTTTTTCACTCTCGTTCATAGATATTACTTTCTCTTTTCATTCTACCCTCATTCATGATGCTGATGCTTTACTCATTTCGATATGATTCATCTCACTCTCCTTTCGTCCATCCTTTTATCATTTTCGCGTTTGCCGATTTTCTTCCAATCGGAGCCAGATGCGCCGTCCTCGGTCTCTTGCCGTCTCATCGAACTGCCCTTCATCACTCACATGTTAGTCTCCGTAACTTTTTCAACATTTTCAGTTCGTTCTTCCCCATCTTTCTTTCATCATTCTCACGTTCTTCTTTTCTCCTGTCTTTCACAATTCTTTAGGATTTCTTCCGTCCGTTAGTGACCCTTTTCCTTCTCCTGTTGTCCCTCTTTTCGTCATTCTCACGCTTTTTTTCTCAATCCGCTCATCCAAGTCGTGTTCTAGTCCCCGTCAATCATGCGCCATGTTCTCGTTCTTGTCATTTAGTTGTAACCTTCACGGTTTCTTGTTTTCATTGTATCTGTTATTCATATTCCTTCTTTCCTTCCTTCCTCATACTTACGTTCTCATGTTCTTGTCCTTCATAAACCATTCCTTCCGTTAACATCTTCCACTTCTTCTAATCCCGTCTATCATTCGCTACTTCTAGTCTGTCCATCGCTGAATTTCTTACGTTCTTCCCCCGTCCTTATACATCGTTTTCGCGTTCTTCTCTATTCATCTCGTCCCATCTCGTGTTTTATCTCCTCACTTCGTCCATCATTCTCGTCATCACTTATCTATTTCTTCCTTTATTGATTCATTCTGACAATATCTTTATTTTATGTAGCCCATCGTCCTGACGCTTTCTCTCTCTCTCTCTCTCTCTCTCTCTCTCTCTCTCTCTCTCTCTCTCTCTCTCTCTCTCTCTCTCTCTCTCTCTCATCTCTCTCTCATCGTGTCCCGTCTCCTGTTCATCATTTTCACCTTTTCTTCTTTTCACCTCGTGGAAAAAGTATTGTTCTGTCGTTTCATTTTTCCCCAGTTTGTCCATCACTGGATCATTTTCAGGCTGTTCTATGTTCATATAGGTTCGTCTATCATTCTCATGCTCCTCTCGTCTTTTCCCTCTTCTGAACCTTCTCCTGCTGCTGTCCTGTCCACCGTACATCATGTTCAGATTACCCTCTCTCCTTCTTCATGGATGTAATGGCAACTCATCCCACCTGTCATTTATAATTGTCTGTTATTCATCGTTCACGTTTACTCCTGTCATACTTCCTTCACTATTCTTAAGTTCCGTTTGAACCCTATCCATTTGCGTTCTTTTCACATTCTTATTACCTCGGCCCGAACAGTTTTTTTTCATCATTCTCTCGTTCTTCTCCCATCCCACATTCATCTTCCTCTCCTTTCCCCGTCATCTATTCATCATTTTCCCCTTTCTTATCATTTTCACATTGTCTTCACGTCCCGTTCATCATTCGTCATTCTCACACTCTTGTTCCATCCGCCATTCATCGTGTTCACATTCTCCTCGAGTCGGCGGTCGTTTTCACTTTCCTCTGACATCAGTCATTCGTCGCTTTCAAGTCCTCTCCACTCAGTCATTCGATCGCTTTAAGTTCTCTCTCCACTCAGTCAGTTCATGTCTTTAAGTTCTTCTCCATCAGTCATTGCGTCTTTAGTTCTTCTACATCGTCTCATTCGTGTTATTCATCTTCAGTAGTCATTCGTCATTTTAACGTCTTCTCATCTCAGTCATTCATGTCTTTCAATTCTTCTCCCTCAGTCATTCATCGTCTTTTACGTTCTTCTCATAGTCATTCAGTCGTCTAAGTTTTCCACTCAGCATATTGCTTTAAGTTCTCCGTCTATTCTTCCTTAAGTTTTCTCATCAGATCATGTCCTCTTTAAATTCTTCTCACTCAGTCATCGTCGTCTTAATAAAAGTGCTGCTCCACATAAGTCATGTACTCGAAAAGAAAACTTCTTCTCATCAGTATTCTGCTTAAAAGTTCCAAGTCATTCAAACTTTAGCTGCACAAACTCAGTCAAGTCATGTATTGGTGATGTTCCGCAGACAGACATCGTTTCAGGTCTCTCCAGTGAGTGATGTCACGTCAGTTAGTACTAATTTGTAATCGGCTCTGTCGTCGGTATTATGGTGTGTGTGTCATTCGTTCTCCCGCAGTCATCCTTTGTCACGTTATAGCAACATAGTTGTGTCAACCGATGTGTATTTTTGTCTGATGTGTTTCTTTTAAAAGCTTGGAAAATATGTTTTTAGTGTCAGGCCGTTAAAGAAAAAGGCTGATTGCAATAAGAGAACTCGAAAGGAAAAGTTAGCAATATTCTTGACTTTAAAGGTCCAATCAATTCAAAATCATGCTGCAAATCGAGCAAGTAATGTGTGATGTCCGCACGCAGTGTACTGGTTCATAGGAGACGTACGTAGGGTTGATGGTGTGTGTGTGTGTGTGTGTGTGGTGTGTGTGTGTGGGAGTGTGTGTGTTTGGGCGCGTGTGTGTTGTGTTTGTGTGTGGTGTGTGTGTTGTGTGTGTGAGTGAGTGTTCTGTCTAGCGTGGCGCGCATGGTTATTAGATGTGTGCGTGCGCGCCGCATGTGTATATGTGTGATGTGAGACGTAGACGCGTTGTGTTGTTGTGTGGTGTGTGTGTGTGTGTGTGTGTGTGTTCTTGCGGGCGTGTGTTGTTTTGTGTGCCGTGCGTTTGTATGTGTGTGGTGTGTGTTCTGCGTGCGCGGCGCGCTGGTTTGTATGTTGGCGCGCGCTGTTCGTCGTGAGGGGGCACGCTGTGTTTGTGTTTTGTGGGTGGGTGTGTGAGGTGGGGTGTGTGACATTCGCGGCTGTTTGTGTTTGTGGCACGCGTGTCTGGGTTGTTGTGCGCGTGCGCGCGCTTGCTTGTTTGTGTGTTCGGGCGCGCGCGTGTTTGTGCGTGCGTTGTACGTGTGTGCGCGGGCGCTCGTGTTTTTGTGTTTTTATGTGCGCGGGGTGGGAGGGGGGCAGCGAGTGAGTTGACACTTTCGAGCAACCATGTAAATTGATGTGTTTGTGGAGGAGCCGGAGGAGAGGGGAAAAGATGGGTATGGAGAGGCGACGAATGAAATACGTTTGTGTTGTTTTGACCAATTGTACTGTTTTTTGTCAAACAGGTCTCGATCACATTTTTGTCATGTTTTTTTTTTTTTTTTTTGCACATTGCTGGGAATACCCGGCTTCACTTGGTATAGATCGCGGTGTTCCTCTCTCTCTCTCTCTCTCTCTCTCTCTCTCTCTTCTCTCTCTCTCTCTCTCTCTCTCTCTCTCTCTCTCTCTCTCCCCACCTCCTCTCTCTGTGTGTACTTGTACCCTTTTCTCTTGTGTTTACTATTATTTCTGAATGATGCTTTAATGTTTTGTGGCATTGACTGTGAAAGTCATAAACCTTGCTTGTACTATTTTTTAAAATTGAGTTATAATAATCAATTGTCCTATATATCATTAAATATGTACAATAACAAATAACTTGCAAAACTGCTCTAAAATGTGAAATTAGTAGAATAAGTGAAGTTTTCTTTCAGCAGTTTCTATTAATCTGGAGAATCTGAATGTGTAAGCGTCGGAAATATCTGGTCATCTTTTCAGAATATGCATACCCTTCAGTGTGTCATTATTACTTCTGTTGTTTGTGTTACTCCTACCTACGACCTACCTAAGGTACAATAAAAAAACAAAACAAAACAAAAGACATACGGTATGATATTCAGACGATATTTTCATTAGGCAAATGCAAATCTAAGAAGACGAGGGAAATGAAATTAAGCACAAGACATTTATCACCTGGAGATAAATACATTTAACTTGTACATGGCGTGATATGGGCAGACACATTCAGGAGGGAAAACACTAATAATGATTCTTTAACGGGGAGAATCCGACATTATTGCTACAACATTAAATGTACATGGCAAAACTTCGCAACTTTCACTAGACGAAGTTTTGGGATACTCACTTGACAAGGAATTACGTAGGAAATTGAGAATTTGATAATGACAGCAAGGAAAAGGTCGAAAATTTTTACAGCAGTTTATGCTTAACCATGGGATCAAAATACATACAACAACAATAAACCTCCGCTACCGCAGTCACTAGCCTCGTCCGATCGAATCTAATGTATGAATAAGTTTAGTTTTTAACCCTGCACTGCTTGTTGAATGAAATACAATCTGCAGACAGCACAGCTGTTAAATTAGTTCTTGGCAATCTGATACATACAAATATGTTGAATTCATACCATCAAGCTGGCTTCACATCTTTGTCAGAATAAGGTAAGTTGTCAAAAGCTAATCGTTTTTATTCGAAGTCTTTGTTCTTGAATTCAGAAAGAGAGAGAAAGTATTGCTAGGCTCTGGTAACGAGTACCTGAAAAGAGCTAGACACACGCTGTCTCTCCCCAGCCAGTTGTAAATTATAGAAATGAATTATAAAACAAAAACAATTGTGTTCTTTCATCTATTTCATCGGGTCCAACAGTACCTGTCATACCTCACTAAGAGAACCGACAGGTCAGATTTGATGATAATTATATTTCACTGACAACAGGTGAAAAGATTAACATTTTGTTAGCTGAGAAAGATGATAACGTGAACAGTTTATATTTTGACACTCGAGAACATTTGAAAGCCGGGTATCCAAATTATCAGAAATATGTTAACAGATGTCACAGTCCTACATCCACGCACGCGTTCTGCATGAAAATGTCATTTGAAATACAAAAATGATTTTGTCTTGGTATCACTAATATCTGTTTCTTTTTCGCAGGTCCGTGTGAAATGATTGGGGCATGGCACAGAAGAAGTGTTCACCGCATTCCTCCAATTCTGTCGGTTATGCTCAGAGGCCTTAGGCTCTTCAGATGGTTTCCCTGTCCCTTCATCAATGTTGTCAGTCCATCGTCTCCTTCTCCTTGGTCTCGCTCCTTCAACACTTTCCTGGAGGATTATTCTAGCAGGGCCGTTTGGATCTTCATGACAATGCCAACTTAGTTTCTTTGCTTTTCTGGTGTCGGCAAATCTTCGTATGTGTGTTTTTTATGGTCCGGCACACTTGTTCAGTTGTGATGTAATCAGTATATCTGACGGATGTCTTCATTGTTCAGTTGTGATGTAATAGTGTATCTGAGTATGTCTTCCATGACTCTTCATTTCTGTGCTTGGGTTCTTTCTTCCAGGTCCATGTCGCGTGTGCTTATAGGAAAAAAATACACCCGTGCATGTAGGAGCCAGATCTGTGATTCACCGAGATGTTATTGTCTCTCCATACAGGGTTCAGTCTGGACAGAACTGATGTCTTTGCTGCTCCTGAGAGGGTATTTGACTGAAATCCCAAACCGCTGAAAACAAACCCCAGATATATGAACTGTTTAATCTCCTCGCTTCTATCCATGGTTATATCAGCACTGGAGGTGGTGTTGTGGCTGACCATTAGCTTAGTGTTCTCGGTGTTGATATCCATAGTTTGTCTCGCGGATGTTTCATTCAGTGTTTTAACAAGTTTGTTTAGTTCTTGTTCAGTGTCTGCCAGGCCGTCGAAGTTATCTGCAAAGTGAAGGTTCGTGATAGTTCTTGCAGTGCTGATTGTGTTGACATGATCTTCAAGTGGATCATTCATGATGCATTCCAGGACTATGTTGAAAAGTATTGGAGAGTAAAGGGGACCTGACGAATCCTAACTGATATAGGGACCACTTTCCAGTCGCGCCCTTTTTAAGTACTGCACTTGTCGCTTTGACGTACACATGGTGGATGTTGATTAACTTTGTCCCGAAATCAAATTTCTTCATAACAGCGTAGCATCTCTTGACAGATTCTGTCAAACATCCATCTTTGAAGTCTGTGAAGACACGACAGAACTCCTCCTGGTGTTGCAGGAGTTTATGGCGAAGGGTTAAAGATCTGTTCGATGATACTTCAGCCTTTCAGATACAGCGGTGCCTGTGTGCAACTATGATCTATTCAGAAATACTTTAAACATGACATTGCTTACATTACTGATCTAAGTGATCTTGCGGTTGTTCTGGCAGTGTTGAGGATTTCCTGTCTTTGGAAGTGTGACGATTAGTGGTCGAGTCTCTTTGGTGTTAGCCACTCCCCAGTGTGCCAGATTTTGTTGCAGGTGGCAGTTAATATATACTGAACAACATTAAAAACGCACCGCTTGCCAAAAGACCCAGACAACGTTGGTAGTACAGAATTATTTAATGAAAGTAAGCATATTTGATTACGCATCCATTTTTCAATTAAACAAAATGTCTGTTCTTGACAAGAATGGCCGAATTCATCTGAAATTAGCTGTTGACTTCACTAGGGTCCCTGTCAAAAAGTACACCACGACGAGCATGTCCGTCCGCGAGCTCTAATACCGAGTGTGTACGCCATTTGCCCCGATGCACGCTTGGCAGCGCCTCCTCATGGAGTAGACAAGGTTGTGCAAGAACGCCTGTGGCAGTCCATCCCACTCCTCGGTCAGTGCGTGCCTCAAATGATCGAGAGTCTGTGGACGTCTTCCACGGGCCACAAGACGCCCCAGCTCATCCCAGACGTGTTCAATGGGAGCCATGTCAGGGGACAGAGATGGCCAGGGCAACACGGCAATGTTGTTCGCCTGGAAAAACGCAGCGGTGACTCTTGCGGTGTGGGGTCGTGCATTATCATGCTGGAAGAACTGCAGCTCCGGGTGCTGGCCAAACAGTGGGACGACGTGGTTCTGCAGCACCTGCTGGTACGTGTTGGCATTCACATGGTTGTCAAAAAAGTACAGAGGTGTCCGGTAGTCATGACTGAATGCCCCCCAAACCATCAGACTGCCCCTCCCCATCTATCGGCTTCAAACACGCAGCAGTTGGCGTAGCGTTCCCAGACACGCCTCCAGACTCTCATTCTCCCGTCAGCACGCGATAACGCGAAGCGACTTTCGTCAGAGAACAGCACAGCTCTCCACTGACGTCGTGTCCATGGCAGATGCTGGTTGGCCCACTGCAGGCGTTGCTGACGGTGTCTACGGGTGAGGACTGGGCCAACATGAGGGCGTCTTGCATTGAGCCCTGATTCTTGCAATCGACGTCGAACGGTTTGTCCAGACACTGGACCCCGTCGACCAACCACCTGGCGACATGTTTCTGCTGCTGTAAGGAATCGATTACGAAGATGAAGCTGTCGAATGTATCGATCCTGCGCTGGTGTGGTAACACGAGGTTGGCCCGTTCAGCGCCGATCAGTGGTGGAACCAGTCGCTGCCAAACGTTGTGATAGCCTTACAATTGTAGAGTGACTGCAGTTCAGTTGTCTGGCTGTCTCTCTCGATGACATACCGACCATCAACATTCCAATGGCTCGCTCGCGTTCTTGCATAG
>CM031598.1:192452-195489 GCA_018398815.1 Conus ventricosus
TGTTTTACAATCGTTTATGTTCTTTTCATTCTTTGGCAACCATTTGTGACTTTTTTTTAATTCTGTTATTTTCTTCCTTCCTTTCTTTCTGACATTCGTTTGTTCGTTCGTTCGTTGTTGCATTTTTTTTCCCTCTCGTACGTTTGTTCCGTCGGTCAGTCGATCGGTCGCTCGTTCATTCGTTCAGCTGGTCGTTCTGTCATTCATTCGTAAATTTGTTCGGTCGGTCGCTCGTTCAGTCATTCATTCGGTCAGTCGGTCGTTTTAGACATAATTCGATCGTTCAGTTGGTCGTTTAGCCATTCATTTGTTCAATTGGTCAGTCGGGTTGTTCAGTCATTGAGTCGGTCATTTAGTCATTCATTCGTTCAGTCAGTTGGTCGTTAAGTAAATCATTTGTTCGGTCGGTCATCAGTCATTCCTTCGTTCAGTCGGCGGGCGTACGGTGATACACAGATGCGAGGCGTTGACGTGGGTGGGGGTACAAGGGGCGCGGATGCTGGTCGTAAACACAGATGGGGGTGCGAGTGGGTTGGGGAGAAGCGAAGGCAGGGTTTGACGTGTGGGAGAGTGGGGCGCGGATGCAGGCTATGCTGTGGGTATGGGCTCACGGCTGCAGCGTACAACATGGCAGTGGATATAAAGGACGGGGACACAGCGTTCAACATGGTAGTGGATATAAAGGACGGGGACACAGCGTACAACATGACAGTGGATATAAAGGACGGGGACACGGCATACAACATGGTAGTGGATATAAAGGACGGGGACACAGCGTACAACATGGCACTGGATATAAAGGACGGGGACACAGCGTACACCATGGCAGTGGATATAAAAGACGGGGACACAGCGTACAACATGGCAGTGGATATAAAGGACGGGGACACAGCGTACACCATGGCAGTGGATAGAAAGGACGGGGACACAGCGTACACCATGGCAGTGGATATAAAAGACGGGGACACAGCGTACAACATGGCAGTGGATATAAAGGACGGGGACACAGCGTACACCATGGCAGTGGATAGAAGGACGGGGACACAGCGTACACCATGGCAGTGGATATAAAGACGGGGACACAGCGTACAACATGGCAGTGGATATAAAGGACGGGACACGGCGTACACCATGGCAGTGGATATAAAGGACGGGCACACAGCGTACACCATGGCAGTGGATATAAAGGAGGGGGACACAGGTACACCATGGCAGTGGATATAAAGGACGGGGACACAGCGTACACCATGGCAGTGGATATAAAAGACGGGGACACAGCGTACAACATGGCAGTGGATAGAAAGGACGGGGACACAGCGTACACCATGGCAGTGGATATAAAGGACGGGGACACAGCGTACACCATGGCAGTGGATATAAAGGACGGGGATACAGCGTACAACATGACAGTGGATAGAAAAGACGGGGACACAGCGTACAACATGACAGTGGATAGAAAGGACGGGGATACAGCGTACAACATGACCAGTCGATAGAAAGGACGGGGACACAGCGTACAACATGACAGTGGATATAAAGGACGGGGACACAGCGTACAACATGGTAGTGGATATAAAGGACGGGGACACAGCACAACAAGGTAGTGGATATAAAGGACGGGGACACAGCGTACAACATGACAGTGGATATAAAGGACGGGGATACAGCGTACACCATGGTAGTGGATATTAAAGGACGGGGACACAGCGTACAACATGACAGTGGATATAAAGGACGGGGACACGGCGTACAAACTGGTAGTGGATATAAAGGACGGGCACACAGCGTACAACATGACAGTGGATAGAAAAGGACGGGGATACAGCGTACAATATGGTAGTGGATATAAAGGACGGGGACACAGCGTACAACATGGTAGTGGATTTAAAGGACGGGGACACAGCGTACAACATGGTAGTGGATATAAAGGACGGGGACAAAGCGTACAACATGGTAGTGGATTATAAAGGACGGGGACACAGCGTACAACATGACAGTGGATATAAAGGACGGGGACACAGCGTACAACATGGTAGTGGATATAAGGACGGGGACACAGCGTACAACATGGTAGTGGATATAAAGGACGGGGACACAGCGTACAACATGGTAGTGGATATAAAGGACGGGGACACAGCGTACAACATGACAGTGGATATAAAGGACGGGGACACAGCGTACAACATGGTAGTGGATATAAAGGACGGGGACACAGCGTACAACATGGTAGTGGATATAAAGGACGGGGACACAGCGTACAACATGACAGTGGATATAAAGGATGGGACACAGCGTACAAATGGTAGTGGATATAAAGGACGGGGACACACCGTACAACATGGTTTGTGGATATAAAGGACGGGGACACAGCGTACAACATGACAGTGGATATAAAGGACGGGGATACAGCGTTACACCATGCTAGTGGATTATAAAGGACGGGGACACAGCGTACAACATGACAGTGGATAAAAAAGGACGGGGACACGGCGTACAACATGGTAGTGGATATAAAGGACGGGGGGCACAGCGTACAACATGACATGGTGGATATAAAGGACGGGGATACAGCGTACAACATGACAGTGGATAGAAAGGACGGGGACACAGCGTACAACATGACAGTGGATATAAAGAACGGGGACACAGCGTACAACATGGTAGTGGATATAAGAGGCGGGGACACAGCGTACAAACATGGTAGTGGATATAAAGGACGGGGACACAGCGTACAACATGGCAGTGGACAGAAAGGACGGGGACACAGCGTACAACATGGCAGTGGATAGAAAGGACGGGGACACAGCGTACACCATGGCAGTGGATAGAAAGGACGGGGACACAGCGTACACCATGGCAGTGGATAAAGGGACGGGGGACACAGCGTACAACATGGCAGTGGATAGAAAGGACGGGGACACAGCGTACACCATGGCAGTGGATAGAAGGACGGGGACACAGCGTACACCATGGCAGTGGATAGAAAGGACGGGGACACAGCGTTACACCATGGCAGTGGATATAAAAGACGGGGACA
>CM031598.1:195589-200589 GCA_018398815.1 Conus ventricosus
GCCAGGAACTGTCGTCTGCGAGAATGAAGAGAAGCAACGGGAGAACCACTCACGCTATCTCGCTGAGTTCGGAATTGTCGGCCTTAGCGACGAGGCTGTTTTGGAAACGGGCGTGGATTAGAAAGGTCTACCTCCCCAAGCAATGAAGAAGTACTGAAGACAGATGATGTTTAATTGTGCATGACAGCTCTCTCTCCTTCACTTCCACTACATTTCCGATGCACTCAACATACAGAATCCTTCTGGGAAAAACTAATTACACATTTCACAGTAGACCATTGCTATTAGGGACACCCTCTGTTTTGCTGCATATTAAACCGATACGCCGTTTCCTTTCCACTGATGTTTTCAAAACCAGACAATGATAAATGAAAGATATGGTTACCATTGATTTTTATTAATGATTGTAACTATATTATGATGAATGCATGTTGTGGTGACTGGTTTTACTGGTGCATTGTCACTAATTGATTGATGTCCTAATACTTCTGATTTCTTGGAACACTGTAACTACATGGTGATAAATGTGTGTCCTGATTACTATTGATTATATTGATGTATTGCTTTTTATTCCAATTTCATAGTAATGTTTGGCATGTGATATTTTGGATAGAAAAATGGAATTATCTCTCTCTCTCTCCCTCTCTCTCTCTTTCTTAATTACGGCTGTGTATCGATGGATTGTCACTTAATTAATAATCATAGTCTTGGGTAGTGTATGAATGGTCAAGAAGAAAAAAAATGGGGGAGGGGGAAGGTAGATTATAATGGCACTCTCTCTCTCTCTTTCTTTCTCTCTCTCTCTCTCTCCACACACACACACACACACACACACACACACACACACACACACACACACACACACACACACACACACACTAAACGCACACGCGTGCGCGCGCACATGCACACGCACATGCACACACATCATGATAAATCAGTGTTATGATTATTGATGCAAGGAATTCATTGTCGCTAACTGATTGTAGTACTATTCGTTCTCGTCTTGCCTTGTAACCACATCATATGAAATGTAAAAGAAAGAAAAAAAATGTTTGTATCATTGATGCATTGTAGTTGTCTAGTTATCATCCTTAGCAGCTGTTGTATGTTAATGTTTTACAAAAGGAATGTAACTCTCTCTCTCTCTCTCTCTCTCTCTCTCTCTCTCTCTCTCTCTCTCTCTCCCCATTCGATAGGAGGATCGCTTATTCTATATCTGTGTGTGCTGATTTTTTTCTTCTTTGTAATCAATTTCTTTATTCTTGTTTGTTGTTTCAATCGTTTTCTTTTTAATTTAATTTTTGTTTTAAATCATCCCTTTAAAGTCATCTACGCCTTAAATGTTAATGGATGAACTTTTAACGTTGTGAAGATATGTGTCTTTGTTAAAAGTCTTGTAAGTCTTAGTCGCTAGTCATACTTAGTCCCTTAACGGGCAAGGGCCGGATGAAAAAAAGCATGTGTTTGCTTATCTGTTACCATTGGAAATAAAGATTATAATCATCATCATCAGCAGCAGCATCATCATCATCAGCATCATCATCAGCATCATCATCCTCTCTCTCATTTTGAATCGTAAATTAAATAAAGCTGATATACAATCAAATTTAGGCTACAATCAGTCATTATACTGACACATTGTAGATAACGCTGTATTCAGCAGAAGCAAACACTTAAAAAAATCATTGTCATTATTATAATTATCATTTCATTATTATTATTAGTAGTAGTAGTATCATCAATACATGTTTTTATTATTATCATCATCATTATTGTTATCATCATCATGTTATTGTTGTTGTTGTTGTTCTTCTTCTTCTTTTGTTTTTGTTTTTCATTGTCTGTGCCTCCTTCCGACGCCTCCCGTACCGACTCTTCACTCACATGGCCACATCTCGATGTCGTACCGACTCTTCACTCACATGGCCACATCTCGATGTCGTACCGACTCTTCACTCACATGGCCACATCTCGATGTCGTACCGACTCTTCACTCACATGGCCACATCTCGATGTCGTACCGACTCTTCACTCACATGGCCACATCTCGATGTCGTTTTATCAAAGAAACCCCAGCTGTCCACGTGAGACCACGGACAGCACGTTGTCAAGAGACAACCCATCAGGGACAGAACATTGCCGCCAAGTCTCTCCGCTCACTTTCAGTAGAGACAACCCATCAGGGACAGAACATTGCCGCCAAGTCTCTCCGCTCACTTTCAGTAGAGACAACCCATCAGGGACAGAACATTGCCGCCAAGAGGAAATTTCAACAGTGTGTCACACGACATAGGGGCTTGAAGGCCACGGAATTAGAAACATTGATTTCAAGCATGATCAATGTGGATAGTGTCGTGCAGTTCGATTTTCGTGTGACACGCCGTGTCGGGAGTGT
Organism: Conus ventricosus; assembly: GCA_018398815.1. Lineage (NCBI taxonomy): Eukaryota > Metazoa > Mollusca > Gastropoda > Neogastropoda > Conidae > Conus > Conus ventricosus. The sequence continues at coordinate 197,988 of CM031598.1, forward strand.
GCGCCGTGCTTTCTTTGGTCGTGGAGTCTGCTGTGGCACTCACTGTCAAGACACCCCGGTACTGGTCGGGAAATTCCAGCAACGTTTTTTTTAATTTAATTTTTTTTTAAAGATACGCCCGTTAAGAACATGGAGGTTTCCTTTCCACTTCATCCCACTGCAATCTTTAAAAAAAAAAAAAAATTGTCTCTGTCTCTATCTGTCTCTCTGTGAATGAGTGAGTGAGTGAGTGATTGTGTTTTTCTTCAATTTAACGTCTTTTCATAGTAGGTGATATTAGACGGAGGTTAAAAAAATGGAAGGAGCGGGGGTGACGGGCAGTGTGTGTGTGTGTGTGTGTGTGTGTGTGTGTGTGTTGTGTGTGTGTGTGTGTGTGTGTGTGCGCGCGCGTGCGCGCGCATTGTGTAGGACATAATACTGGGCCTTTCCTCTTTACTTTGTAATTTAGAGGGCCAGGAAGTTAACTCTGCATTGGTTCGACGCACGTGATCAAGTGACCTGCCTAGCATGTGGAGTGCCAACATCGATTAATTTATGATCTTGCATTCTAGGAATATACAAAATAGTTTAGCATCCAAATGACACCAGACAGTAACATAAATACAGGTGGAGTGTTGACATCGATTTATTTCTATGTTACATTGTAGGAATATACAAAATAGTTTAGCATCCAAATTACACCAGACAATGATATCAATATAGTGGGATCTTCAATAACAAAGGAGACATTTGCCTTTCCTTCTGAGCTCATTTATTTTTAGTTTCCGCTTCCGCGTTCATAAACAACGACACCTGTTGGATAAAGCCCATAATAATCACCCATGGATGGCTCAGAACAGAACGAGCCGGTAGTGGAGCAGTTATCTATAATAATCACCCATGGGTAGCTCAGAACAGAACGAGCCGGTAGTGGAGCTCAGCACAGAACGAGCCGGTAGTGGAGCAGTTATTTATAATAATCACCCATGGATGGCTCAGACCTGAACGAGCCGGTAGTGGAGCAGTTATTTATTATAAATAACTGCTCCACTACCGGCTCGTTCAGGTCTGAGCTACCCATGGGTGATTATTATAATCACCCATGGGTGGCTCAGCAGTGAACGAGCCGGTAGTGGAGCAGTTATTTATTTGCTCATTTATTGTTAACAGTTCTGCTGACGATCAACGATAACTTTGCTATTGACCGAGCGACAGAAAAAGAACATACTAGATGACGATTAACGACAAACCATAACATTGACGATTTACGACTGGTCAGTTGGCATTACCGACACGCCATTTACTTGTAAATTTATTGATTTAACTGTGTATTTGGTTATTATGCTAAACATTCATTCGTTCGTTTTTTATGTACCAATGGTGAGTTTGTCTTTCCGTCTCTATATACCGTTTTTGTTTGGATGCAGTTTCACCACACACACACACCATTCACGTGCGCGCGCGCCACACACACACACACACAGAGTGAGAAACATGTTTGCGTAAACACTCACTCACTCTTTCACTTACACTTATAGTCCACAACACACACACACACACACACACCACACACACACACACACACACCACACAGACAGACACACAGACAGACAGACACCCACACAAGAAACCACTGCGCAATTAGCGCATGTGCAAGTACGCTGCGTGTATGCACACATTCATTCACAGAGAGGAGGCTTGGGGGTCCTAGTTTGAGCGCTTTCGAAAAAGACGTGACATTCTCATTAAAAAAAAAGTTATTATTATTACTTTTTTTTTTTTTGTTCTTTCGTCTTTTAAATGTTGTAAAGAACTGAAATGAGTAACTGATTCCCTCAAAAACCAGGGTAGGCGGGGGGAGGGGGTGCTCAAAGACGCCTGAACCCCCCTCCTCCGTCCCTCCTAGGGTTTATGACTCCCCCCCCCCCCCCCCCCCCACCCCTCGCTTTACAAGAAACGTTTTTCATTGGCACCGTTTCCATACGAGGTTCAGACTTAATAAAATACAATCTCTCTCTCTCTTTTCTCTCTCTCTCTCTCTCTCTCTCTGGAAAAACAGACCCCCCCCCCCCCCCCCCCCCCCCCCCACAACACACATTCCGATACGTTATTATTTTACGTCATCTCTTTTTTTTTCTTTTTGTTGCTAAAAAGTTTGCCCATTTTTGTTTTCGGGGAGAGAACCGTTAGAATTATACACACTGGCAGTATTCATCGCTGCGGACTTGTTGCTTCCCTTGCATCGCTTTCTTCTGGCACCAAGGTGTTTCCTCCTCCTCCCCCACCTTCCCCCTTCCTCACCTTTCAACCCGTTGCTTCTCCCCAAACCTCCTCCATAGCTTTTACAGTCCCTGCTAAACCAAACAATAATAAAACAGACAGCAACAATACAACATATTCTGACACTAACAATACCATTTTACCACTATTTTAACTGCTCAGGAGATAACTGTTAAAATCAGTATATGGCACAGTGCGAACTTTTTGCTTCCCTTGCATAATCTTCTTTCCAGCTTAATATGGTGCCCCCCCCCCCCCCCCCCTTCCCCAATGTTTGTACTGTTTCCCCACAAGTAACAGCAATTTTTGGTAGTGGTGTGACGGTGGGTTGGGGGGGAGGGTG
>CM031598.1:203089-208089 GCA_018398815.1 Conus ventricosus
TGTATATACATACACACACACATACACACACATAAATACACACATACACACACATACACATATATATTTATATAATGTAACAATACAACATGACATTCAAACAATGAAATTTTTGCACCATGCCATGATATCACAGAAAAGTATGATTATTTAAATAGAAAAAAGATAGTTAAGTCATGTATAATTCAAGGATTAAAAACACACACACACACACACACACACACACACACAACACACACACACACACACACTGTATAAACATTTGAACAGTAAAACATAACATTCCCTAACAGACATGTAGTAAGAATAAATAAGAACAAAATTTCAATGCCATGCAATGACATCACTAAATGTATAATATCAAAACAGTAAAAGAAGACAATCAAAGTCAAATCATATGATTCATATAATTCATGGATTGAAAAGTAAGATAGCTTCAAGGGGGGCGGTCCATCAAATTCACACACACACACACACGCACACACACACAGGCACCACAACACACACCACTTATGCACACACACACACACACACACACACACACACACACACACACACACACACACACTCACTCACTCACTCACACACACAGAGGCACACATGCAAGCGCGCCACAGGGGTCAGTATTTAAACCGAAAAAATAAGACACACTGTCAGTTCTGCAGATAAGTCTTTCTTAGTTTTGCAGATATTCTGAGTTCTTTGCAGACATTTTGAACAAGTTCTATTTTTATTTCGCCAGGTATCCTGTTCTGCATGTATTTTGTACGAGTTCTAAGATATTCTTGATTAGCCTTTTTTGGGTCAGTTCAATACGCATGTTCTGTGTGTTTGCTATATAGATATTCTAAGCTATTGTTGTGCATTTTCTCTTTCAGTCCTGGAGGTGCTGAATGCTAGTTCTGTGTGCGTGTTGTGCTAGTTCAGCACGTATTCTTTATCAGTTCTGTATGTGTTCAGCGTTTAATTCAATACACGCAGAACTACTCTTGTGTCAGTTCTGCATGTAGTCTGTATTCGTTCTGTATGAATTCCGTGTTAGTTCAGTAAACGCAGAACTAGTTCAGCATATATTCTGCTTCAGTTCTGTATGTATTCAGTGTTAGTTCTGTGGTATACGCGTGCATTCATTAGTGTACGCGCGCGTGTATATATCATGGTGCAGAGTGTCACTCGACGACTGCTGCGAGAAGCCTCGAAAATAAGCAGATAACTCAATGAGTGACTGGCATCAGATTACAGCCGCCATCTTGCAAGAGAAGGTTACTCTGCCTACTACATGTCGTAGCGGAAGTGAAAGTAGACGCCACTTTTTTTTTCTTTTTTTTTTAACAAAGCCATAGCAACCGAACCTGAAACATGTTTTCTTGCTTACGTTTTATCTTGAAGTCAGTGTCATTTGTTAATGTGTCACACTCCAAGCGCTTTACATTCCACTGGTCATTTTTTGTTTATATGCGATCGAAAGAGCTTACAGCAGCATTATTTGGAGAGAAAAAAAAAACCCAAAGCAAACAAAAAAACAAAACAAACCAAAACAAAAAAAACAACAACAAAACACACACACACACACACACACACACACACACACACACACACACACACACACACACACACACCTAAATGTTCTCTGGATCACGTTGTATCAGATTTATCACTGATGTGTAAAATAGCAGTTTCATTACATCAAAGTCCTATTTTTTCTGTTCTGTAAACTGGAACCGATGTTGAGTGTTTTGATCAGTAGTTCTTTGTTAGCTCATAGTTGTTTATTTTATTGTTGCTGTTGCTGTTTTTCTCCAAAGCCTTTGAAGATATTACTTAATACCTCTACCTACTCCCCCCCCCTTCCCTCTAACATTGTCTAATATCACTTAACGTGGATAGACGTTAAATTGAAGAAGAACACACGCACACACACACACACACACACACACACACACACACACACACCGCTTAATTATATGTAGACAGACACAATCAGATTTGTTCTGAGAATGTTTACTGTGTCTGTACGTTGATCCCCCCCCCCCCCCCCCCCGCCACCCCCCCCGAATACCTATCAAGATACATGCGCGGTAGTTTCAAGCAGACAGATCGAAATGAACGGAACGACGCTATCTCTTTATGCCCATTGTTGGGAATACAGGTGAATTCTGAGACCTGGAACGTCACCGGCACGAGTACTTTAGGTCCGAGTCCAGAGTTTAAGCAAGGCCCCAAAATGCTATAATTCTTTGCCACACACAAGTCAGGAGTTTAAGCTAGGCCCCAACATGCTATACATTCTTTGCCACACACAAGTCAGGAGTTTCAGCTAGGCCCCAAAATGCTATACATTCTTTGCCACACACAAGTCAGGAGTTTCAGCTAGGCCCCAAAATGCTATAATTCTTTGCCACACACAAGTAAGGAGTTTAAGCTAGGCCCAACATGCTATACATTCTTTGCCACACACGAGTCAGGAGTTTCAGCTAGGCCCCAAAATGCTATACATTCTTTGCCACCACAAGTCAGGAGTTTCAGCTAGGCCCCAAAATGCTATACATTCTTTGCCACACACGAGTCAGGAGTTTCAACTAGGCCCCAAAATGCTATACATTCTTTGCCACACACGAGTCAGGAGTTTCAACTAGGCCCCAACATGCTATACATTCTTTGCCACACACGAGTCAGGAGTTTCAGCTAGGCCCCAAAATGCTATACATTCTTTGCCACACACGAGTCAGGAGTTTCAACTAGGCCCCAACATGCTATACATTCTTTGCCACACACGAGTCAGGAGTTTCAACTAGGCCCCAACATGCTATACATTCTTTGCCACACACAAGTCAGGAGTTTCAGCTAGGCCCCAAAATACTATACATTCTTTGCCACACACGAGTCAGGAGTTTCAGCTATGCCCCAACATGCTATACATTCTTTGCCACACACAAGTCAGGAGTTTCAGCTAGGCCCCAACATGCTATACATTCTTTGCCACACACAAGTCAGGAGTTTCAGCTAGGCCCCAACATGCTATACATTCTTTGCCACACACAAGTCAGGAGTTTCAGCTAGGCCCCAACATGCTATACATTCTTTGCCACACACAAGTCAGGAGTTTCAGCTAGGCCCCAAAATGCTATACATTCTTTGCCACACACAAGTCAGGAGTTTAAGCTAGGCCCCAAATGCTATACATTCTTTGCCACACACAAGTCAGGAGTTTAAGCTAGGCCCCAAAATGCTATACATTCTTTGCACACACAAGTCAGGAGTTTCAGCTAGGCCCCAAAATGCTATACATTCTTTGCCACACACGAGTCCAGAGTGAAGGACTAGCCTCCATAGGATACAAATTCTTCGTTACACTCTTTTACCCCCACACAGAAACAGGGGGAGCCGGAGGAGAAGGGATAGCATGAACAGTATGAACAGGGCGACGTTCAACTATAACAGTAGTACATCCTTCACTGACAGTTGAAGACCAACGCCAGAGCCACAGATCAGGCCAAAGACGCTGTATATTCTCTGTTACACTCAACTGTGTTCTCACAGAGGAGGGGGACGAGGTGAGGCAATATGAACAGCGTGACGTTGAACTGTAAATATGGACATCTTCACATGCAGCCTAGATCGAGTCCAGAGTTACAGATTACAACAACAACAACTACTACTACCACTACTACTACTACTTCTACTACTACTGCTACTACTATTAGTACTACTTCTACTACTACTTCTAGTACTACTTCTACTACTACTACCACTAAATAGCGTTTGCTGGGCGCAATATCCTAAAAGGTATCAGTTTAAGCACCATGTGCAAAAAGACAGGTAATCACTTACTGAACATCCATAGGTACATTTAGATACTTACATACGTAACATTCATAGGTACATTTAGATACTTACATACATAAATGCACACACAAACATTATTGTATACACATTCAGGCATACAACTTACATCTTGATACACAAACAAAAGAATCTTTAATACATTCATAATACACACACATCTATCTATCTATCTATCTAATGAGACAGAGAGAGAGAGAGAGAGGAGAGAGAGAGAGAGAGAGAGAGAGGAGAGAGAGAGAGAGAGAGAGAGCGTGGTGTATGTGTGTGTGTGTGTGTGCGCGCGCGCGCGTGTGTGTGTACGTGCGTCCGCACGCGTATGCGCGCGCGTTGGGCGACCATCGCCGCTGTTTACATCAATCTGTGACACAACCGTGAAATACATGCACATTTTAGCGGCCCCTCAAACACGATCAGTTTACCGGAGGGACAGGAACACATTATGTCTGAGGAGATAAATTGCCCTCAGCTTAAGCCGCTATTCTGACGTCAAAGGACTCAGCTGGGAGGGCGGGAGGAGGGGGGGGGGGGGGGGGGGGGGAGGGACCTTAACAAATCAAAACAAAACAAGGAAACAAACATGCCACAACGAAAACCTTTCAATATGTCTGCTTCAATAAACACCTGCACACCATTCCAGTGTTGCAGAAACCTTTCCATTCGTTACCGACACCGTGACAGACATTGCGCTTTCTGCAAGTTTACCTCATTTCTGCTTTGCCCTTTAACGTAACTCTGCGGATGGCGTTTCTTCTGAAACTGCGGTTTTTGGTGTCGTTTACTCTCTCGGTCTCTCTCTTTTGCGCGCGCGCGTGTGTGTATGTGTGTGCTGTTTTCAAAACTTGAAGACGTAAAGTACACACAAACACACAAACCTGAAGAAGACTAAGAGGCCGAAGCGCGTCGTATTTTGTCTTGTGATTCGTTCGTTCATGTCTGGCGGATACACTACTTAATTTTTTCTTTGAGAGATTTAGATCTCCGCCTGCAGTCGCCTCACTTTGCAACTAATCATGAGATCAGTTAAAAAGACCAAGTACGATGACACCAGTCAAAAATACCCCCAGAACGGTGGCACCGATCAAAAATACCCCCAGAACGGTCAAAAATACCCCCAGAACGGTAACACCAGTCAAAAATACCTCCAGAACGGTCAA
>CM031598.1:213089-221909 GCA_018398815.1 Conus ventricosus
GCCAATAGATGGGGAGGGGGCAGTCTGATGGTTTGGGGGGCATTCAGTCATGACTACCGGACACCTCTGTACTTTTTGACAACAACGTGAATGCCAACACGTACCAGCAGGTGCTGCAGAACCACGTCGTCCCACTGGTTTGGCCAGCACCCGGAGCTGCAGTTCTTCCAGCATGATAATGCACGACCCCACACCGCAAGAGCCACCGCTGCGTTTCTCCAGGCGAACAACATTGCCGTGTTGCCCTGGCCATCTCTGTCCCCTGACATGGCTCCCATTGAACACGTCTGGGATGAGCTGGGGCGTCTTGTGGCCCGTGGAAGACGTCCACAGACTCTCGATCATTTGAGGCGCGCACTGACCGAGGAGTGGGATGGACTGCCACAGGCGTTCTTGCACAACCTTGTCTACTCCATGAGGAGGCGCTGCCAAGCGTGCATCGGGGCAAATGGCGGACACACTCGGTATTAGAGCTCGCGGACGGACATGCTCGTCGTGGTGTACTTTTTGACAGGTACCCTAGTGAAGTCACCACCTCATTTCAGATGAATTCGGCCATTCTTGTCAAGAACAGACATTTTGTTTAATTGAAAAATGGATGCGTAATCAAATATGCTTACTTTCATTAAATAATTCTGTACTACCAACGTTGTCTGGGTCTTTTGGCAAGCGGTGCGTTTTTAATGTTGTTCAGTATATTTCAAACACATCACAATATTAAGTACAGTTACCATTCCCTTCCTATTCCCTTAGTTTGAATAGTATTGTATTCCAAACACATCACAATATTAAGTACAGATGCCATTCCCTTCCTATTCCCCTTAGTTTGAATAGTATTGTATTCCAGACACATCACAATATTAAGTACAGATGCCATTCCCTTCCTATTTCCCTTAGTTTGAATAGTATTGTATTCCAAACACATCACAATATTAAGTACAGATACCATTCCCTTCCTGTTCCCCTTAGTTTGAATAATATTGCATTTCAAACACATCACAATATTAGGTACAGATACCATTCCCTTCCTGTTCCCTCGGTTTGAATAGTATTGTATTTCAAACACATGACAATATTGAGTACAGATACCAATCCCTTCCTATTCCCCTCGGGTTGGATAGTATTGTATTTTAAACATCACAATATTGAGTACAGATACCAATCCCTTCCTATTCCCCTCGGTTTGGATAGTATTGTATTTTAAACACATGACAGACACCATTCCCTTCCTATTCCCTCGGCTTGAATAGTATTGTATTTCAAAGGCGTCACAATATTAAGTACAGACACTATTCCTTCCGATTCCCCTCGGTTTAAATAGCATTTGTATTTCAAATGCGTCACAACGTTACGTACAGATATCAAAGTATTGTATTTCAAATGCGTCACGATGTTACCTACAGATATCACTCCCTGAGCTGGTCAGGTTTTTTTTAATGAAGTTGTGTGTGTGTGTGTGTGTGTGTGGGGGGGGGGGGGGGGGGGGGGGGGGGGGGGGGGGTTGGGGGGGTTGGGGGGGGGGGAAGGGGGGGGGGGGGGCAGAGGATGAGGGGGAGAGATCAAAAGCGTCTTATGTTAGTGCTTTCCGAGTCAGAACGATCTGAAACGAAACTTGAATAACATCATTCCTGATATGTGGTTGTCCAGGACGGGGGAAATCGTGATGGTATTGCTTAAGTGCACTAAGTTGATGTATTATTAGTCAGGCTTAACACACCAAGGTTATCTTTGCACTCATACACGCATATGCGCACTCATGCACCCACCAAACATTCACCTCTCTCTGGGAATGGGATGTCACGCATTCGTTTCTTTCCTAACACGACTGAGAACAAGAAATACAATTTCTATGCTACTTATAATTAATCATGAACAATCAATCACACACAATGAATAAATCAACACATTAAAAGATCAATACTTCCTAATCCCGGGTTATAATAAAATGACTTCTTACCTGGCCAGGTTTTCACACACACAACCACGCTTTCACACCACACCACAGTTCTTGAAAAAAGTCTCTTCACGTCTTCTTCAGCACTGCTTGATGGTGATGCCCTTGGTTGACTGGCTCCAGGCTTCAGGACTGGGTCTTCGTGGTCGTCTCTGGGATCTCGACGTAGAACTCTTCTTCGTCTTCTTCACACCACCTCTGGGTTCAAATTCAGTTTGTCTGTCTTCACCCACCTCTGGGCTTCAAACTTAGTTTCCTTCTCTTCCAGCTTGTCTTTAACTATAAGACCTTGCTGTCTCTTCTATCTCCCAGACCACGTTTCTCTCGACCCTTTCTCTGTCTTGCTCACTCCTCTCCTCTCTCTCTCTCTCTCTCTCCTGCCTTCTCTCTCTCTCTCCTGGTGTTGTTCTCCCTCACGTTGTTCTCCCTCAGTTTATATAGGGAGGGAAACAAAGGATTCCCCTTCGGGCCATGCCTTTGTCCACGCTGCTTCTCAAACCCCTAGTTCACAAGTACCCTGAATTCTCCATTCGCTACATTCTCCCACAATCAGCATTTACACACACCCCTACCTAATTGATTAGCAAACACACACTTAGCCCAGATGGACATCGAAAATTCCGCCGACTTCGGTGGTTACTTAACACAGTAATTATCTTAAGGAGGGCTACTACAACCTCCACACGCATTCAACCAGCCTGACAATAGAACCAACACAGTGACCCACGGCAATACCATCCGAACGAATCCAAGACCCTTGCTCTTCACTGACTGTTTACAAAAGAACCTCAGCTGACCGAGCATTTAGCGCTCACTTGGAACGCCGAGGTCGTAGTGGTTACATCCCTTCCCCCTTTCGCCACTGGGCAGGTCCGAATCTCTCCTAGGTGTTGTTTGTCATCTGATCACTTCGGCCTTCTTTCACACAGTTCGGCCGTGTGCGATGGGTAAGGTACCCTGGTTAATTGGTCTATTACCTATTTGTATACTACGTACAACGTCCCTTTTCCTCCAAGCGTCCAATGCCTTTTGTGAGAAGTTTCACGCTCCTTGACAGTGGTAGCTTGCTTATAAAGCTATGTCTATCTATCCATCTCTCTCTCTCTCTCTGTGTCTATCTATTGGTCTGTCTGTCTATCTTCTATCAATCTATCTCCTATCTATCTATCTGTCTGTATGTCTATCTATCTACGTACCTGTGTGTCTGTCTGTCTGTCAGCTCATCTATATACTATCAATAATCTTACTCTATCTGTCTCGCTGGTAAAAGTGTCAGACACTTGGAAAAGATAGATAAAGATTAAAGCAAGTTAGTGACCTATTCCAAGAGGGAAGGGAACGATCTAATTAAAAACGAGTGCTTATGGCAAAACCTGGATAATAAAGAAAAGCCTGTGTCTCAAAAGTTTTCAACTTCATTTTGATATGCATCCATATCTGTCTTTCTGTCTGTCTATCTACCTGCGAGAGAGAGAGAGAGAGAGAGAGAGAGAGAGAGAGAGAGAGAGAGAGAGAGAGAGAGAGAGTATTTGCGTGCGCGCGCACACACACACACACACACTTACAAAAGCTCTGTGTGTGTGTGTGTGTGTGTGTGTGTGTGTGTGTGTGTAAGAGAGAGAGAGAGAGAGAGCATTTGCGCGCGCGCGCGCGTGCACACACACACACACACACACACACACACACACAGAAGCTCCGTGTGTGTGCGTGTGTGTGTGTGTGTGTGTGTGTGTGTGTGTGCGTGCGCGTGCGCGTGTGCGTGTGTGTGTGAGTGAGAGAGAGAGAGAGAGAGAGAGAGAGAGAGAGAGAGAGAGAGAGAGAGACAGAGAGAGAGACAGAGAGAAGACGAAGAAGAAGAATTAGAAGCTTTAGAAGAAGAAGCTTTAGAAGAAAAAGGAGGAGAGGAAGAAGAAGAAGAGAGAAAAAAAAGAAGCAGATGAAAGAAAAAGAAGAAGAAGAAGAAGGAGGAGGAGAAAGAAAGAAAGAAAGAGAAAGGAAGAAGAAGAAGAAGAAGAGGAAGAAGAAGAAGGAGGAGGAAGAGGAGGAGGAGGAGGAGAGGAGGAGGAAGAAGAAGAAGAAGAAGAAGAAGATGCAGAAGAAGAAGAGAAGAAGCAGAAGCAAAAGGAGCTTTAGAAGAAGAAGAAGAAGACGAAGACGAAGAAACCCCAAATATTCCTGTAATCACGACAGTTTCCTGACACGTCGATCACATTGCGTGGAGAAAAAAAGACCATGTCACTGGAGCTGGTCAGTAGGGTGGCACTTTGATGTAGTCTGCTGGCTGTGAGATCAATACACAAGACAGGGAACGAAAGAAGACAGCGTGAAATGTGTTTTCAAATTCAACCCATAAAAGAAAAGAAGACCCACAGAACCAACAAACCACAAGCGTTCTGCTAACACGCAATCATGTTTACGTTCGTTATTGCTTATCTAGTTTATTTATAATCATCTCTTTACTTCCTTTATTTACTTACAGTGGGGGGGGGGGGGGGATGAGTGGAAGAAAGGGGTGTAGGAGGAGTGGGACAGGGTAGAGAATATCTGTTGTTGAGTTTTGCTTGCTTGTTTATTTGTTTGACTTTTTGTTTGTTTTTGCTTGCTTGTTTCTTTGATTTTTTGTTTGTTTTTGTTTGCTTGTTTCTTTGTTCGATTTTTTCCCCTCTGTTTTTGCTTGCTTGTTTCTTTGTTCGATTTTTCCCCTCTGTTTTTGCTTGTTTCTTTGTTCGATTTTTCCCCTCTGTTTTTGCTTGCTTGTTTCTTTGTTCGATTTTTCCCCTCTGTGTTTGCTTGATTGTTTCTTTGCTTGATTTTTTTCTTTGTTTTTGCTTGCTTGTTTCTTTGCTTGATTTTTTTCTTTGTTTTTGCTTGCTTGTTTCTTTGCTTGATTTTTTTCTTTGTTTTGCTTGCTTGTTTCTTAGTTTATTTTGTTTGTTTTGCTTGCTCGTTTCTTTGCTTGATTTTTTTTCTCTTTGTTTTTGCTTGCTTGTCTCTTTACACGATTTCTCCCCCCCCCTTTTTTTTTGTTGTTGTTGTTGCGAGTTTCGTCATTACTTGAGAAGCTGAAACCTCCACCTCCCACCCCCATATAATTTTCCTTACACTCTCAGTCGTATTACTCCCTAGCCGTCCATTTCCCTGTCTCCCCGACACATGTCTTGCGACTTCTTCAGCTCACATATTGTCCTAAGGCCCCTCTCAAGACGAGACCCGACGCTGCCATTCAGTCACTTGGATAGTATTCAGTGGCGCCCGGTGAGATCCAACGTATCCGTTGCCCCCCCCCCCCCCCCCCCCCCCCCCCCCCCCCCCCGCCATGTCCTCCATCCCCCGCTTCCCCCTGTGTACTGATAATAGCACATCTCATGGTCTGCTTGAATGAACGTTTACTTATTGAGGATCGGTCGGGTTGGAACTAGATTTGAACTTGAATATATTAAATCCTTTCACGCCTTCAAGATACGGAGAGTATCAAAATCAACAGGCCACGATAGCAACAAAGTAAACGTTCTCTGTCATTGTCTGCCAGTTGATAAATCAGGGTAGCAACGAAATAACAGAAACAGGCCTTCATGCCAGTTTGGTGGTGGAGAAGTCAAGGGTGCAATAACATCATCAGACACAGTTCTGTGTGTTTCTTTGCCCAGTGAAGAATCAGGAGCAACAACACATCCACAGTCCCTAGTACTGGCCTGCAGACACAACGTTTGGGAATCGACCAATCGGGATAGTGACGACATAAACAGAAACAGTTCTCCATTGAGTGTTTTGCAAGACGACAAATAAGAATAGCAACAATCTAAAACAGAAACATTTCTTTAGGTCTGTTTGCCCGTCAACAAATCAGCATAACAACCATATCAACAGAAACAGTCCTTTATATTTGTGCACCCATCACGTCTGTAATAAACACCAAGGACTAGGATGTGTTTCATGACATCGGATGTTATTGTTGACCTTTTAACAACCTTCAAGCAGTCTTAATCTAAGACATCGTCGCTGAAAAACTGCACTCGTTTTCCAAGTGCATGCGGACGCTGGCATAAACTACCCAAACACTTGGATGACATAAACTACCCTCACACTTGGGTGGCATAGATTACCCTCACACTTGGATGGCATAAACTACCAAAAACTTGGATGGCATAAACTACCCTCACACTTGGATGGCAATAACTACCCAAACACTTGGATGGCATAAACTACCCTCACACTTGGATGGCATAAACTACCCTCACACTTGGATGGCATAAAACTACACTCACACTTGGATGGCATAAACTACCTCACACTTGGATGGCATAAACTACTCTCACACTTGGATGGCATAAACTACCCAAACACTTGGATGGCATAAACTACCTCACACTTGGATGGCATAAACTACCTCACACTTGGATGGCATAAACTACCCAAACACTTGGATGACATAAACTACCCTCACACTTGGATGGCATAAACTACCCTCACACTTGGATGGCATAAACTACCCTCACACTTGGATGGCACAAAACTACCTCACACTTGGATGGCATAAACTACCCTCACATTGGATGGCATAAACTACCCTCACACTTGGATGGCATAAACTACTCTCACACTTGGATGGCATAAACTACCCAAACACTTGGATGACATAAACTACCCAAACACTTGGATGGCATAAACTACCCTCACACTTGGATGGCATAAACTGCCCTCACACTTGGATGGCATAAATACCCAACACTTGGATGGCATAAACTACCCAAACACTTGGATGGCATAAACTACCCAAACACTTTGATGGCATAAACTACCCTCACACTTGGATGGCATAAACTACCCAAACACTTGGATGGCATAAACTACCCTCACACTTGGATGGCATAAACTACCCTCACACTTGGATAGCATAAACTACCCAAACACTTGGATGGCATAAACTACCCTCACACTTGGATGGCATATACTACCCTCACACTTGGATGGCATAAACTACCCTCACACTTGGATGGCATAAACTACCCAAACACTTGGATGGCATAAACTACCCAAACACTTGGATGGCATAAACTACCCTCACACTTGAATGACATAAACTACCCAAACACTTGGATGGCATAAACTACCCTCAAACTTGGATGGCATAAACTACCCTCACACTTGGATGGCATAAACTACCCAAAACACTTGGATGACATAAACTACCCTCACACTTGGATGGCATAAACTAACCTCACACTTGGATGGCATTAAACTACCTCACACTGGATGACATAAACTACCCAAACACTTGGATAGCATAAACTACTCTCACACTTGGATGGCATAAACTACCCTCACACTTGGATGGCATTAAACTACTCTCACACTTGGATGGCACAAAACTACCCTCACACTTGGATGGCAAAAACTACCCTCACACTTGGATTGCATAAACTGCCCTCACAATTGGATGGCATAAACGTGGATGGCATAAACTACCATCACACTTGGATGGCATAAACGTGGATAGCATTAACTACCCTCACACTTGGATGGCTATAACGTGGATGGCATAGACTACCCTCACACTTGGATGGCATTAACGTGGATGGCATAAACGTGGATGGCATAAACTGCCCTCACACTTGGATGGCATAAACGTGGATAGCATAAACTACCATCACACTTGGATGGCAATAAACGTGGATGGCATAAACTGCCCTCACACTTGGATGGCATAAACTACCATCACACGTGGATGGCATAAACGTGGATGGCATAAACTACCCAAACACTTGGATGGCATAAACTACCCAAACACTTGGCTGGCATAAACTACCCAAACACTTGGATGGCATAAACGACCCTCACACTTGGATGGCATAAACTACCCAAACACTTGGATGGCATAAACTACCCAAACACTTGGATGGCATAAACTACCCAAACACTTGGATGGCATAAAACTACCCTCACACTTGGATGACATAAACTACCCTCACACTTGGATGGCATAAAACGTGGATGACATCAACTGCCCTCACAATTGGATGTCACAAACTGCCTTCACACTTGGATGGCAAGAACTACCCTCACACTTGGATGACATTAACTACCCAAACACTTGGATGACATAAAACTACCCAAACACTTGGATGGCATGAACTACCCTCACACTTGGATGGCATAAACTACCCTCACACTTGGATGGCATAAACTACCCTCACATTTGGATGGCATAAACTACCCTCACACTTGGATGACATAAAACTACCCAAACACTTGGATGGCATAAACTACCCTCACACTTCGATGACATAATTGATAAACTACCCTCACACTTGGATGGCATAAACTACCCAAACACTTGGATGGCATAAACTACTCTCACACGTGGATGACATAAACTACCCAAACATTTGGAGGGCATAAACTACCCTCACACTCGGATTGCATAAACTACCCTCACACCTGAATGACACAAACTACCCTCACACATGGATGCCATAAATTACCCTCACACTTGAATGACAAACTACCCTCACACTTGAATGACTAAACTACCCTCACACTTGGATGGGCATAAAACTACCCTCACACGTGGATGACATAAACTACCCTCACACTTGGATGACATAAACTAACCTCACACGTGGATGGCATAAACTACCCAAACACTTGGATGACATAAAGTAACCTCACACCTGGATGGCATAAACTACCCTCACACTTGGATGGCATAAACTACCCAAACACTTGGATGACATAAACTACCCTCACACTTGGATGACATAAACTACCCTCACACTTGGATGGCATAAAGTACCCTCACACTTGGATGGCATAAACTACCTCACACTTGGATGGCATAAACTACCAAACACTTGGATGGCATAAAC
>CM031598.1:222009-232009 GCA_018398815.1 Conus ventricosus
GTGCATGTTGTCTTGTGTCTTTAAGATGGAATCAGAAATGCAAAAATGTGCATGTTGTCTTGTGTCTTTCAGATGGAATAAGAAATGTGCATGTTGTCTTGTGTCTTTCAGATGGAATCAGAAATGTGCATGCTGTCTTGTGTCTTTCAGATGGAATAAGAAATGTGCATGTTGTCTTGTGTCTTTCAGATGGAATAAGAAATGTGCATGTTGTCTTGTGTCTTTCAGATGGAATCAGAATTGTGCATGTTGTCTTGTGTCTTTCAGATGGAATCAGAAATGTGCATGTTGTCTTGTGTCTTTCAGATGGAATCAGAAATGTGCATGTTGTCTTGTGTCTTTCAGATGGAATCAGAAATGTGCATGTTGTCTTGTCTTTCAGATGGAATCAGAAATGTGCATGTTGTCTGTTGTAGAAAGAGAGGGGGTTAGTTACCACCAAGAGCAAAAAGGAGAAAGAGGGAGTCGGAGAGAGAGAGAGAGAGAGAGAGAGAGAGAGAGAGAGAGAGAGAGAGAGAGAGAGAGAGAGAGAGAGAGTGAGTGAGTGTGCGGAGAGAGAGAGAGAGAGAGAATACGAATACGAATATTTTTAATGAGGGTAAAATGGATAAGCTTACAGCTTTTTTACACCATGCCCTCAAGAACAAAAACAGTAACTAACAATATCCAAATGAACGTATAAATGGTACACGAAAAGGAAACAATGAACAAGCTTATAACGACGAAACACGATTAACATAAATATTACCTAGTTAACAAGGGCTAGGTCACAATTTAGGAATAATGTACATTCAGGAAAAAAAAAAAAAAAAAGAAAAGGCATGTGCGCGAGCGCACGGGCTCAAACACACACACACACACACACACACACACACACACACACACACACACACACACACACACACACACACACGTGAAACTCACACATACATACGCGCACGTGAACGCACGCAAACACACACAAACACATGCACAACACACACACACACACACACACACACACACACACACACACACACATGCACACACACACACACGCACACCACACACACGCACGCACCAACACACACACACACGCACGCACGCGCGCGCGCGCGCACACACACAAAAGCATTTCCGTATACATAATCACTTCAAATGCTCGCCTCCTCCACACAAACACCATCGTATACCACCAAACACTTACAGTACAAATACATTATCAATTCAAATCACATGAAAATGCATAAGAGGACCCATCAAGTTGAGGTTGTACATTATGTTACAGAACATGTTTAGCCTTAACACTGTTCTATCAAATGTGCTGGTATGCCTTCCTAAATGACAAAACGCTAGATTTGCATTTAATGTGATCATGTATATCATTCCATAATTTGCTTCCGGAATAAGTGAGAGAAGACATAAAAAGATTAGTTCTTGGGAGAGGAATACGGATGTTACGTTTGTTACGAACATTATTAATGGAAATTTGTTGTTGAGATAAGCAGGCGTTAAATTGTTCACAATTTTAAACATGAAAACAGCTTTGTTGTAACGACATTTAAGACTGAAGGGGAGAATATCTAATTGTTTATAATCTACAGGACAAGAGAAGAGGATTTAAGAAGAATTAGTTTGAGAGAGCGTCTGTATAAGCTGTCAAGAGGTTTTAAGCAATTTTGACTGGCCTGATCCCAACATGTTGATACATAATCAATATCTGGCTGGATGTATGCACGAAAAAATAGCTTCCTAGTATGCTGATCAAGAAAATGTTTTATTCTATTTAACTGGAATGTTTTCTTGGAAAGTCTTTTGCAAAGCATAGAAATATGTTCGGACCAGACAGGTTATTGTCTATAGCAATTCCTAGTAATTTGTAAAAACTTACTTCCTCTAATACTTTATCACTAACTTTTAACTCTGGTAATTTATTCTTAATGTTCTGTCTTTTCTGTCTTGTTGTAACTAACATGAATTTGGATTTATGAGGATGAATTGCCATATGATTTTCTTCAGTCCAGGAAGCAAGCCTTAGAATATCATTTTGTAAGAAGGCGCACACGGCATCAGAGCTTTTATTTTCGTTGTAAATGGTAGTGTCATCTGCAAAAAGTTCACAAGAGGATATTAAATGAAGTGGAAGGTCATTTATATAAATTGAAAATAATATAGGACCCAGAACCGATCCCTGGGGAACTCCATATTTGTTCGAAGCAACAGAAGATAAAGTGGAATCTTGAAAGACTGCTTGTCTTCTATTATGTAGAAAAGATGCTATGAGATTTAAGGAATTATCATTCAAACCGTACATAGTTAATTTTTTAGAGAGGATACTGTGATCAATGGTGTCAAATGCTTTCGCAAAATCAACAAAAATTGCACCAGTAAATAAAATATTGTTTATGTTTAAATGCCACTTCTCAATAAGATTGGTCAGCATGGTATGGCACGAATGATTCCTTCTAAATCCATTCTGATTTGGGTGAAATAAGTCATACTTTGTAAAATGGGACTGTAGATTGCGTTTGATATGTTTTTCGAAAGGTTTAGACAGAGCAGATAGTATAGATATGGGTCTATAATTAGAGGGTCAGATGGGTCACCAGACTTAAGAACAGGCAAAACTTTAGCGTCTTTGAAGGCTTGTGGATAGTAACATTTTTCAATACATAAGTTATAAATATATGTAACACATTCAGAGATAATGGGCGCTGATATCTTCAAAATTTTACTGTCTAGCCCATCCAAACCACGGGAACTCGATGGTTTTAATATACTTAACTCCTGGTGCACTTCATGGACGCCTATGTATGGAAAATGGAGTTTGTCAACGATATTTTTTGACTCACAGAAACATTTCAGTGGATTTAAATTATTAGCCTGTGTGTTGTTTATCCTTATTGTTCTCTCTGCCACGGTAGTAAAGTGTCTATTCAGATATTCAGCTGATAAATTGGACGTATAAGAAGCAGATGGCGGTGCTGTTTTCCCGGACAGCTGATTTATAGCTTTCCAAATAGATTTTGAATTTTTTTTGATGAAATTAAATCACTAAAATACATCTTCCGTGCGGCTCTTTTCATCTCAGTGACTTTGTTTCGTTGTTGCCTAAATTTCTTGTCTTTCCCTGTTGTTTGTAATAAATTGTCACGAATTCTAATTTCAGCATCTATTTCTTTTTGTTAACCACGGTGGTTTTTCGGTTAATTTAACACGTTTAGTCCGAAGCAAAGCATGCTTATTGAAAATAGGAACAAAAATTTTGTACCAAGCAGCAAGTGCATCATCAGGATGATTGTATTGAAAAACACAAGAAAAATCAGCCATACATAAATCAGCCAGAAATTCTTCAGTGTGGAAGTTTTTATAGCTGCGAAACGATATACACTTATGAGTGCATCTGGGTATTTTAACTCCTTTCTTTGACCATGTTAAACACACTGGAAAATGATCACTAAGACCATAGACAGGTACAGCAGTTTCTACTACGTTGTTAGAGTTAGTAACATAAATGTGGTCAATTAACGTTTTTGTCTGTAATGTTATCCGTGTAGGTGAATTTATTAATTGAGTTAAATTGCACATTTCATAAGTTTGTTTCCATTTATTATGTGATTTGAATAAATCGATGTTAAAATCTCCCAGCAAGATTATTTCCGTAGAATAATTTAATACGTCTTCGAGCATTGATGCAAAACGATCAAACCACTCGACTCTTTCTTCTGGGTTTTTGTATAAGAAACCTACCAGGATTGGCTTTGTTCCTTTCAAGTGAATCTCAAGCCATAAGCATTCAATTTTATGTTTATCAAACATGTTTAGCCGTCTATAATTAACAGATTGGTGAATATAAGCCACCATACCCGTTTCTAGTTTTGCTGTGGCATCTCGTCTAAGAAGGCTGTATCCTGGGATCGATAATATATTGTCAGAAATCGTACTAGATAATCGTGATTCAGAAAAAGCAAAGACATGAAAACAGTCATTTGAATTGGACAGAATGGAAGGCACATCTGATAATTTGTTCATTAAGTGACATACATTGAGATAACCTATTTTGAACCCAGCGTTACGGAGCCACTTTGACGTGCTACCGTTATTGTCCATGACAAACAATACAATTACAGATGATAATTAAGAGGAAATCAACACATACAAAGAAATGTGACACTCAATACAAATGATATGCAAGATGAAAGCGAAAAAACCACTGGAAACAAAGTGAGAAATACCAATTCTATCCAGCTAAGTTGAACACAAGACTGAAAGTAAAAGAAGTAACCTGAACATTCACTCCGGGGCAAGACACAATCTCGGCGCAAAAAAAATGATATAAATATGTATTTCACACGAGTATGCGAACTGTCCCTATCCGAGTTTTCCGAGGACGCCTGTCATACAAGAAAGGAGTCATTTTTAAATATGGTACACCTCACATCTAAGACGAAGAAAATAAGCATGAACAAAGTCTATCAACACACTTTTGGATATATAACCAAGAGGATTTTTTTTTTTACGTAGACAAATGTTTAAATGTTCATGCACAACCCCCCCCCCCCCCCCCCCCCCCACTGCAGTCCTTATGGGTCGAACACAATTGTCTGACGTCTCGTACACCAGCATATGTATGGAAATACCGTGCATTGTGGAGGTGGTGGTCGCAGAGCTGGTGAAGATCACTGATGTCCATGTTGGTACGCCAGCTGTGATGCCAAAGACATTAGTTGCTGGGCACACTGGTTAACAGGGTTGTTAGTGGCGGGCCAATTTGGAATACTATACATGGATCCCGGCATCGCATTTATGACACTGACAGGATCCGACACCGGAAACTGTCTCTGGAAAATTTGTCTTCCACGGTGATCAGGGGTATGGTAAGGGTATGGGTCTGGATATCTGGGATATGGGAAGTAAGGGATCATTTGTCCCGAGATGGGAAGGGGATAAGAGGCATTGGGGAATGATGATAGGCTTTACTCGCACAACGCTGAGGGAAATCCATCAATCCTTGTCGCGCCGGAACCAACAAATAACAGCAAGGATAATATAACACGTGATGAAATCATTAGAGCCTTATCAATGAAAGCAGGAAAATCGCCCGGTGTTGACAACATACCGGCAGAATTGATCAAGGCAGGAGGAGATCCGATGGTGGACATGTTACTTGCAATATGCAACAGAATCTGGGAAACCGGGGAATGGCCTACTCCCTGGACGCAGTCACTTATCATCACGCTACCAAAGAAAGGCAACCTACAGCAATGCCAAAATTATCGCACGATCAGCCTCATCAGCCACCCAAGCAAAGTTATGCTGAAAGTAATCCTGAATAGACTGAACCCACAAGCAGAAAAGATCATCGCTGAAGAACAGGCGGGGTTCAGGCCAGGACGAAGTACCATAGAGCAGATATTCAATCTAAGAATACTGTGTGAGAAGTACAACCAACACCAACAACATCTGTACCACGTATTCATAGACTTCAAGAAGGCCTTCGACCGAGTGTGGCACGAAGCATTATGGGCAACAATGAAACTCTTCAACATCAATGCCAACCTCATCAGAATTATTGAAAGCCTCTACAATAAAGCCACCAGTGCCGTTTTCTTCGGTAACAACATAGGCGAGTGGTTCCGAACTACCGTTGGAGTGCGACAGGGCTGTCTACTCTCCCCCACACTTTTCAATGTCTTCCTTGAGAGAATTATGACCGATGCGCTAGAAGACCATGAGGGAATTGTAAATATTGGAGGGAGAACCATCACCAACCTCCGTTTTGCCGACGACATAGACGGACTAGCTGGAAACGAACAAGAGCTAGTGCACCTGATCAACAGACTCAACAACACCTCTGCTGATTATGGCATGGAAATAAGTGCGGAAAAGACAAAGGTCATGACTAACAACCCAATCGGCTTTACCCAAAACATAACCATCAACAGCAAAAAGCTTGAGCCAGTCAACACATTTAAGTACTTGGGGGCAACAATCTCAGATGAAGGATCAAGACCTGAAATCATCTCAAGAGTCGCTCAGACCACAGCCACGCTAGCTAAGCTAACGCCTCTTTGGAGAAACAAAAACATCTCCATCAGCTCAAAGATTAGACTGATGCGATCCTTAGTCATGGCGTTATTCTTATATGCTTGTGAGTCATGGACGTTGAAATCAGACCTTGAGAAAAAGATCCAAACAATGGAAATGAGGTGCTTCAGACGACTCCTTGGCATCTCATACAGAGATCACATCAGCAATGTGGAAGTTAAAAAGCGCATCGAGAATGAAATTGGTCCATATGTCGATCTCCTAACCTCAGTAAAAAGACGCAAACTGAAATGGTATGGACACATCACACGATCAACAGGCCTTGCCAAGACAATCATGCAGGGCACGGTACCAGGACAAAGGCGAAGAGGTCGACAAAGGAAAAGATGGGAGGATAACATCACGGAGTGGACAGGCCTGCGGCTGAGAAAGACATTGCGGAGGGCAGAGAACAGAGAGGAATGGAGAAGGATGGTTGTCACTGCTTCAGGGGTGCCCCCACGGACCGACGTCTAAGGGATCAAGTCAAGTCAAGTCAAAAGATAGGTTCAATGTAGGGTGTGGACCTCCTGACTGGCTGTTTTGTGGGGGATAAGTAACCTCACACATACCATCATTCCCCAGCTGATGTGGGGGTGAAGGCCGATGGGTTTGGCCTTGTGATGCTTGCGCCCTGTCAACCACAGTCTGGTTATCATTCCGGGAGGGCAACAAAGGAACGTGGGATGAGGATGATAAGGGGGGAACACCAGCTTGTTGGGAGTTTTGGGGATGGGAACCATCAGCTTCAGTACTAACCTGCAAAGTTCTCCCTGTGAATCTGGGTAAAACACGTGCCTTATGAGGAGGACCATGGACACCAGTTCGTCTGTCCTGGGAAGAACTTTTTTAAAGTTTATTGCCAGACTGGCAGTCCCTCTCATACTGGGATGAGTACTGTCTTTATTATAATGCCTGCCGCGGAGCACCACTTGCGGTAATAAAAGCACTGTGGTGGTCGATCATGTCTACTTTCATGCTAGTACAGGCAGTATATAAATTTCTATTTGAAGGTGCTATCGCATTATTCAGTGGGTTCCTGCCACGAGCAGGTACTATAGAACTGAAGGCTATATAAGCTGAAGGAAAACGAGTCTGACACAAATAAATTCATTAGAGACAGGAAAATTACCCCTCGACTGGAAATCGGCAGAAGTTACTGCTATTTTTAAAAAAGGGTCAAAATCTGAGCCAGGCAACTATCGTCCGGTAAGCTTAACCTGCATTGCATGCAAAGTGCTAGAATCCATTATAAGAGATGTCATAGTATCTCACTTCACTGATAATAATTTGTTTGCAGTATGCCAGCATGGCTTTCGTAAAAAAAGGTCTTGCATATCACAACTACTTGAAGTTATGGAAGATTTAGTTAACATGCTAGAGAATAAGTACTCTGTTGATATAATTTACCTTGATTTCCGTAAAGCTTTTGATACGGTTCCGCATGAGAGATTATTGAAAAAAATGGAAGCATACGGTATAGTAGGTAAGTTGCTAAACTGGATTAGAGACTTTTTGTCAAATAGAAAACAAAGAGTAAGAGTGGGTAACTGTATGTCGACAGAGAAAGATGTTATGAGTGGTATTCCCCAAGGGAGCATTTTAGGACCTGTACTGTTTACTATTTTTATAAATGACCTTCCAGATGAGGTAAATAGTTTTTGTAAAATTTTTGCTGATGATACAAAAATATATGACAAATCAGATAACTATAATAGTCTGCAAGAAAATTTAAATTGCCTCCAAAACTGGTCAGACAAGTGGAATCTATATTTTAATGTTGAAAAATGTAAAGTTTTGCATGTTGGCAAAAACAATCCTGAACATGAATACAACATGAAAATAGATGGTGGAAATAGGCTGGTACAGAAATGTGAGGAAGAAAAGGATTGGGGGTAATCTTTGATAAAGATTTACTCTTTGATATTCACATTCAAAAATGTATAAATAAAGCAAACCAAATGATTGGATTAATAAAAAGAACTTTTATTTACCTAAATAAAGAAACGTTTTTAAAGTTATATAAAGCTATGGTTAGACCGCATCTTGAATATGGCAATATAATTTGGTACCCACACTTGAAAAGACAGTCAATAGCAATTGAAAGAGTACAGAGAAGAGCTACTAAAATCTTGCAAGAATGTACAAACATGTCTTATACAGATAGATTAAATTACTTAAATTTGCACTCTTTAAAAGGTAGACGTATTAGAGGGGATTTGATTGAAGTGTTCAAAATATTTCACCAGCAAACGGACATACAGTGGGACTACTTTTTTGAGGTTGTTAAAACAGATAGAACAAGAAATTCGGAAGGCAAAATTTTTGTTAAGCAGTTTCATACTAACATGGGGAGATTCAAGTTCAGTAACAGAGTTATTACTAACTGGAACAGTTTGACAACTGCACTTAAATTTGCTAAAAATACTAATGTTTTTAAGAATTTGCTGGATAAAGACTTGAAATTTAAAGTACAGTTTAGAGCTTTGATGAATAAGAAGGAAAATTTATATTGCATGCATTTTCAACCCTGTCATAAAAGTAAAATAACACGAGGGGACATTGAAAGGCTTAACGGCCTATGTATTGATTACGTCCCTACACTACTACTACTACTAATTAGCTTCTGCCAAACCTCAGTTGGAATTGGACCGGCTGGACAGTCTTTGTACCAACATGCACAATGAGAGTTTTTATTTGTTCCTGTTTGTCTAATCCACGCAGCCACTGGATAATATCGCTAATTTTTAGACCTGGAACACAAATTTTAAAAAAAGGGTCAGTATTTGTCTGCAGTCTCCTTGAATCAATGTACCTTATGACAGAGTCACCAACTAAAAGCGAAGACGTTTCATTTGGTATTTTGATTTCACCAAGAATTTATTCCGGGGTTTTCCAATGAAGCAATGGTTTATGAGAATCATGGGATTGGGGTGACTTATCAGTATTGAATATACCGTTGGCTTTGGGAGAGTGGGAGTTTCTCGGAATGTTTTCATTTGATTGATCCTGGCTGAGATTAGCCAGTATGTCAAATCGATTTTAAACAGGCGCATCCTTGCTATCAAAACCATGTAGAACTACCGGCACAGGCTGGGGCGTGCTGTCCTGACGAAGTTCACCAATGGTCTCCTTTGGAGTTGTTGGACTGCTGGACACACTACCATTCACTTCTGCATGTGAGGAAGACGGACAGGAAACTGGGTCACCACAAAACTCGTCGTTTTGATTTTCATCAATAGTCTGGGTAGATGTACTTACTGAAGACGTTGACCTTTTCTTAGTCAGTCGTACTTCTGACTGAAGTGTGCCAAGATGGGTTTTCAAGGAATGGTTTTCTTTGATCAAATTTGCAACTGTGGCATCGAGTTTGGAAATAATAGTTTTTAATTCGTCAAGATTGGAGTGTAAAGATTCCACCTTTTTGTCAATATGGAGTTTTAAATCCTTTTTCAAAGAAAATTTTGAGTCATCTAGTTTAGATACCAAGTCTGCATCACGATCAGTCTGATTATTTAACATGAACTCTAGAGCGTTTTCAATGTTTGTAAGTTTTTCAGACCACGCTTTTTGCAAGTGCTTAGTAGGACACAATGTCCGTCTACGATAACGTTTAGTTCGAGATAATTTGGGTGTTGATTTAACGCCTGTCTGTGGCGGGGTTTTGCACACACTGTCCTCGGAAACAGGGTTTCCATTTTCATTTGCTGGAGTTTGTTTTGCAAAGTCATGGTCACCTCGTTGAGTTTCAAAGGAAACTTCAGTCAGATTATCCACCACAGCCAACGGAGATGTTTCAGAGATGTCACCATCAAGATCTTGCACAACACTGCCATCGCTCACATCATCCTCTAGAGTTGGTTGGGAATAAGTGGGACAGGATGAAGACACTACGCTCTGGTCACACACAGGGGTGGAAAAAAGAATGCTGTCA
>CM031598.1:237009-242603 GCA_018398815.1 Conus ventricosus
AACTCATTTAAAAATCTCCTTGACGCGGATCATAAATTCACTAAATTGTTATTTGAATTTGATTAACAAACCAATTTGCGCATACACAACAAACCAATTCAGAATACTAAACAATACATGGATGGGGATTCAAGAAAGGCCGCGAGGCCTAGGCTACGTATATCAGCCTGTCCCCTTACTAATACTACTACTTACTACTACTACATGTATACAAAGTGGCAGTAACTCAGCAAGATTCTTCCATCCCTACCCTCACCCCCACTCCTCCCCCTACACTTTCCCTCAGCTCCTTTCATTTGCCTCCCTGTGTCACGTCTCATTCTTACAAATCATCTCCTTCCAACACAAAATAATGAGACATGCCTAGAGCTGCATTTGTCCCCAGGGGATGTTCTTTCAGTGTAAATTGTACCCATGGCTTCCTGAAATTCTGTGAATAATTTTCTCTTCACTCTCTTTTACTTGTGATTTGTTTTTTGCTTGACAGTTATCCATTGTGGGTCTGTCTTTGTGGTTCATTTCACCTGTCTGTCCCAGAAAATCTTCATGTTTTGTGGCTGTTGTCCATTGTGGGTCTGTCTTTGTGGTTCAGTTCACCTGTCTGTCCCAGAAAATCTTCATGTTTTGTGACTGTCATCCATTGTGGGTCTGTCTTTGCGGTTCAGTTCACCTGTCTGTCCCAGAAAATCTTCATGTTTTGTGGCTGTCATCCATTGTGGGTCTGTCTTTGTGGTTCAGTTCACCTGTCTGTCCCAGAAAATCTTCATGTTTTGTGGCTGTCATCCATTGTGGGTCTGTCTTTGTGGTTCAGTTCACCTGTCTGTCCCAGAAAATCTTCATGTTTTGTGACTGTCATCCATTGTGGGTCTGTCTTTGTGGTTCAGTTCACCTGTCTGTTCCAGAAAATGTTCATGTTTTACTCATGAAGAAGTAATTATTTAACATTACGGCTTTATTGTAATCAGGTGACTAGACAGTGAAGCTGCACATTGTTCAGAATGGACACTAGATCTCCATCTTGCGTGTTTGTTTGGCAATAGTGCCTTTCCTTGTTTTTTTCCCATCTCATTACTGTTATGTTTATCGTTGTGTTATTTTCTGTTTTAAATCTTGTGGCATTAAATATCTGGTGCCATCAGAACAGCTTAGTTCTATCAGTGATAACAATATCATTATATTCATAATGATGCAAATTAATTTATGTAAAGGAATAGTTGTTTATTGTTGTTTTTAGTCGGACAGACTTTCCTTTGCCTTTGAACTGTGACAGCCCTGTCGGACAGACTTTCCTTTGCCTTTGAACTGTGACAGCCCTGTAACTTTAGGCACTGTGTGGTTGGCTAAGGTATAAGAAAAATTACTGTGAACATGAAGCCATTGTAGTGATGAACTTTTCATCAGTTTTTTATGTGAAATCACAGACAAGAAGCAATATCATAGATAACATTTTTCATTTTGTCTTGCTGTTGTTGCTGCTGCTGCTGCTGTCTTAGCTTTAGTGCTGTTCAGAGGCATCATTCCATGCAGATCATTCAGCACCCAGGATGCCACTCGGCCCCCACTGATGGGAATGATTGCTTAGTCACATAGCTAACAAGAGTGAGTGTCTCTTTCCCTTGGGCACCACTGTGTCCATCTAACCATGTGAACTTGCCAGTACTGGTGACAAGTGAGATCCTGTTCCATTCGAGGATGTAAACTAAGCAAACTTATGTGTTGGCATACTTTGTGTAATATGTATTCATTCTGTTTTGACTGATATGTATTCATTCTGTTTTGACTGAGGCGCATCCTGTCTGTATACTGTGCCTGTCTCTGTATGTTGTACAAATTGTATTCCTGTCTCTGTATGTTGTACAAATTGTATTCCTGTCTCTGTATGTTGTACAAATTGTATTCCTGTCTCTGTATGTTGTACAAATTGTATTTTCAAAGACTGTATCATGCAACAGTGTAGGCTCAGTCTTTCACTGTTTACTCAGTTTATGTTTTCTTGCCATTTATATCCATGAATGTTTTTTTTAAATTGTTGACTTTAATTTTTGATGTTATTGTGCACACATGCACACATAAAGAAAGTGTATGCATATATATCTTATGTGTGCATAGTGTTTTACATACACACACACACACACACGCGCACACAGACATGCATGCACGCAGGCACGTGCGCACGCGCACACACACACACACACACACACACACACACACACACTCTTCCAACTCTTCGTCTTGCCCCAGCCTTCATTTGTCTTGCCCATATTTTATCAACCTTGTCATTTCAGAAATGAGTATAAATATGAAGTATGTAATGATGTGTTTTTCCTTGTGTGTTTAAAATTGAGTCAGATTGAATTAGTAAAAAAAAAAAAAATTGCTCAGAGAGAATTGCACATAGTATTTTAACACCCACAATAATTGTTTTATCTTTGTTCATTAAGATCTGCAAATGATGAGAACGAATCACTTGACGAAAAAAATTATTAGAATGGATCATCTTTTAAGTATCAACTTTTTTTTTTCTCGTAGTGTTTTCGTAATTCGAACAGTACTGTAGATGTAATAGAATTAATTTATTCACTGATTATCTTTTTTTGCATTGTCTTTATTCAGCCCTGAGGGAGCCATGTGTTGTCAGCTAGACTATTTAGGAAGCTGAAGATTGTGAAGCTTGAATTAATTGATTTTTATTTTTGGTTTTGTTTACAGGTTTTTGTGATGCCATTGGAGAGTGTTGAAGGAGGATCAAAATGTGACTCTAAAGCTCTTTCTGCATCATTTGGAGGCTGTACCGTTGCCAAATTCTGCTTTCTGCCAGTGTGAGGCTTGGTATGAAGAGTGCATGAAGCCAACTTGATGTGACTTTCAAACCTACCACTGGATGAAAGGGGTTTGGGGACAGAAATAAACCGCTGCCATGGCAAGTGGAGGTCGTTACACTTCTTCGAGCACAGAAAGTGATGGGTATTACCCCCCAGCACGAGATGACAGGGTGTACCACTTGACATCCAATCTCAGGGTGAGTTGCTGCTTTAGTTTTTTTAAAAAATTGATTGTGTGACAATAGGAAAAGGTGAGATCTTTTGTGCTTTATTTCTTTTTTTAGATTTAATTGTGTGGCAATAGGAAAAGGTTAGATCTTTTGTGCTTTATTTCTTTTTTTAATTTGATTGTGTGGCAATAGGAAAAGGTGAGATCTTTTGTGCGTTATTTCTTTTTTTAATTTGATTGTGTGGCAATAGGAAAAGGTGAGATCTGTTATACTTTATTTCTTTTTTAAGTTTAATTGTGTGGCAGTAGGAAAAGGTGAGATCTGTTATATTTTATTTCTTTTTTTAATTTAATTGTGTGGCAATAGGAAAAGGTGAGATCTTTTATACTTGATTAAGAATCTGTTCCTTTATCTGTTCAATTGAATTTGTGTGTGTGTGTGTGTGTGTGTCAAGTCAAGTCAAGTCAAAATTATCTTTATTGAGGGTCAAAAGAATAAGCTTTGCAGCTTTTTTTCATCCTGCCCTCACAAAAAAGCATAAATATCAATCACAATAGTGAAAAACCAGAAACTCGAAGCAATACATACGTATAAATCAGAAATATGCAATGTAATGAAAACAATGAAACAATTAACAACCATTAATCAATATTGTGACGGACAATGGACAACATGTCAAACATGGCAATAAAGACATTTGAGAGAGAGAGAGAGAGAGAGGGAGAGAGAGAGAGAGAGAGGGGGGGGGGGGGGGGGGGCTGACAGATAGCAGAGAGACAGATAGCATTGACAAAGAATCCAATAGACAGACAGACAGACAGTCAGAGAGAAAGAGAGACAGAGAGAGAGAGAGAGACAAGACAAGACAAGACAAGACAAAATTCTTTATTTACGAGGATAATAGATAAGCACTAACGTGCTTTTTTACATCCAGTCCTCGCCCTGAGTAGGGACTACAACATGCAGTGAAATCAATTAATGTAAGAAATCAAAGAAGCAAGCAAAGCGGTCATGTAATCATAGAGGAACATCAAATGAAAATAGAAGATAAATGAAAACAAAACAAAAAATAAGAATAATAATAAACAAAACAACAACAAAAAATAATAATAACAAAAAACAAACCAAAAAAAAATGAGAATAATAATAATGAAGAGGAAGGAGAGAGCGGGGGTAGGGAGTGAGGTGGGCTGGGGAAACATATGTAAGTGTACTACAACGTACAAGATTGGCATGTATGAAAACAGACAGTGAAGTGAATATGACAAGGTGCGTACATATTTTTGAACACACAAATACACGCACGTTTGCACGCAGAGAGAGAGAGAGAGAGAGAGAGAGGAGAGAGAGAGAGAGCAAGGCACCACATGCATTCATTTTTCGCAAGGCATGAAAATACGAAGAACGTATTAAGCAAAGTGAGATGACATGGGGAGGGGGGGGGGGGGGGGGGGGGGGGGGGGAGGAAAAAAAAAAGAGAGAGAGAGAGAGAGGAGAGAGAGGATGGAAGGGAGAGGGGGAACAGCATGAGATGTAATGATTTGAAATGGAACTGTACTAAAACGTACAATAATTAGCCTGTATAAAATCAGACAGTAAAATAAACATGACAAAATATGTACGGAATTCGGAACATACACACGCACACATGCACAGACAGAGAGAGAGAGAGAGAGAGAGAGAGAGAATGAGAGAGGCAGAGAGAGAGAGAGAGAGAGAGAGAGAGAGCGGCAGAGAGAGAGAGAGAGAGAGAGGAGAGAGAGAGAGAGAGAGAGAGAGAGAGAGTGAAAAAAGGGGACAACATATAATCATTTTTCATAAGATTATATCCATATGCACACATATATATACCCCCACACACACATATGCATATACACACACACACACAAACACACACATACACATCTTCTTCTTCTTCTTCCTAAAATACTGGTTCACTCAAAAACGAGTAGGTCACCAGCGCGCAATATATATATATATATATATACACACATACACACACATATACATACATACATACATACATATACACATACACATACACACATTGTCACGCCGAATGGTGTGACGGTTATTCGGTTCACCTATTAGCTCGACGTCTTCACGTCCAATCGATCGCACCCACTCTTCACGACAGAGGCAATAAGAACAATTCACAATTTATTAACGAATAAGTGTGTGTGTGTGGACGTGTTGGATGATAGTAAAAAAAAAAAAAAAAATAATAATGTGTGGAATAAATCAACTTTGAATAAAAGTTTGTTCTTATCTTGCACGGGCACTTAGAAGTTAACGTCTGGAAGTATGGAAATGTGATATGGAGCCCTTATTTAAAAAGGCAATCAGCAAGTATTGAGAAAGTACAAAAAAGAGCCACCTTGTTAATTAAGGAATTCAAATATGTTAGCTATGCAGATAGATTGCGAAGGTTAAATTTACCATCGTTAAAGTTCAGACGAATAAGGGGAGACTTGATTGAGACTTACAAGCTATTTAAGGGACTTAACAGTACAAATTTTAACACATTTTTTCAACTAACCACTAATCAAATTACAAGAAATTCTGATAACAAAATCCAAATTAAATATTGTCCACTAAAGCA
>CM031598.1:243603-246103 GCA_018398815.1 Conus ventricosus
AACTGGCTTGAGACTTTTTGCAATAGAAAAAAAGAGTAAGAGGGGTAACTGTATGTCGCGAGAAGATGTTGAGTGGTATCCAAGGGAGCATTTTGGACTGACTGTTACTATTTTTTAAATGACTTCCAGATGAGGTAAATAGTTTTTGTAAATTTTTGCTGATGATACAAAAATATATGACAAATCAGTAACTTAATAGTCTGCAAGAAATTTAAATTGCCTCCAAACTGGTCAGACAAGTGGAATCTATATTTTAATGTTGAAAATGTAAGTTTTGCATGTTGGCAAAAACAATCCTGAACATGAATACAACATGAAAATAGATGGTGGAAATAGGCTGGTACAGAAATGTGAGGAGAAAAGGATCTGGGGGTAATCTTTGATAAAGATTTACTCTTGATATTCACATTCAAAAATGTATAAATAAAGCAAACCAAATGATTGGATTAATAAAAAGAACTTTTATTTACCTAATAAAGAAACGTTTTTAAAGTTATATAAAGCTATGGTTAGACCGCATCTTGAATATGGCAATATAATTTGGTACCCACACTTGAAAAGACAGTCAATAGCAATTGAAAGGTACAGAGAAGAGCTACTAAAATCTTGCAAGAATGTACAAACATGTCTTATACAGATAGATTAAATTACTTAAATTTGCACTCTTTAAAAGGTAGACGTATTAGAGGGGATTTGATTGAAGTGTTCAAAATATTTCACAGCAAACGGACATACAGTGGACTACTTTTTTGAGGTGTTAAAACAGATAGAACAAGAAATTCGGAAGGCAAAATTTTTGTTAAGCAGTTTCATACTAACATGGGGAGATTCAAGTTCAGTAACAGAGTTATTACTAACTGGAACAGTTGACAACTGCTTCCCAAATTTGCTAAAAATACTAATGTTTTTAAGAATTTGTGGATAAAGACTTGAAATTTAAAGTACAGTTTAGAAGCTTTGATGATAAGAAGGAAAATTTATATTGCATGCATTTTCAACCTGTCATAAAAGTAAAATAACACGAGGGGACATTGAAAGGCTTAACGGCCTATGTATTGATTACGTCCCTACACTACTACTACTACTAATTAGCTTCTGCCAAACCTCAGTTGGAATTGGACCGGCTGGACAGTCTTTGTACCAACATGCACAATGAGAGTTTTTATTTGTTCCTGTTTGTCTAATCCACGCAGCCACTGGATAATATCGCTAATTTTTAGACCTGGAACACAAATTTTAAAAAAGGGTCAGTATTTGTCTGCAGTCTCCTTGAATCAATGTACTTATGACAGAGTCACCAACTAAAAGCGAAGACGTTTCATTTGGTATTTTGATTTCACAAGAATTTATTCCGGGGTTTTCCAATGAAGCAATGGTTTATGAGAATCATGGGTATTGGGGTGACTTATCAGTATTGAATATACCGTTGGCTTTGGAGAGTGTGGAGTTTCTCGGAATGTTTTCATTTGATTGATCCTGGCTGAGATTAGCCAGTATGTCAAATCGATTTTAAACAGGCGCATCCTTGTATCAAAACCATGTAGAACTACCGGCACAGGCTGGGGCGTGCTGTCTGACGAAGTTCACACATGGTCTCCTTTGGAGTTGTTGGACTGCTGGACACTACCATTCACTTCTGCATGTGAGGAAGACGGACAGGAAACTGGGTCACCACAAAACTCGTCGTTTTGATTTTCATCAATAGTCTGGGTAGATGTACTTACTGAAGACGTTGACCTTTTCTTAGTCAGTCGTACTTCTGACTGAGTGTGCCAAGATGGGTTTTCAAGGAATGGTTTCTTTGATCAAATTTGCAACTGTGGCATCGAGTTTGGAAATAATAGTTTTTTAATTCGTCAAGATTGGAGTGTAAAGATTCCACCTTTTTGTCAATAATGGAGTTTTTAAATCCTTTTCAAAGAAAATTTTGAGTCATCTAGTTTAGATACCAAGTCTGCATCACGATCAGTCTGATTATTTAACATGAACTCTAGAGCGTTTCAATGTTTGTAAGTTTTTCAGACCACGCTTTTGCAAGTGCTTAGTAGGACACAATGTCCGTCTACGATAACGTTTAGTTCGAGATATTTGGGTGTTGATTTAACGCCTGTCTGTGGCGGGGTTTTGCACCACTGTCCTCGGAAACAGGGTTTCCATTTTCATTTGCTGGAGTTTGTTTGCAAAGTCATGGTCACCTCGTTGAGTTTCAAAGGAAACTTCAGTCAGATTATCCACCACAGCCAACGGAGATGTTTCAGAGATGTCACCATCAAGATCTTGCACAACACTGCCATCGCTCACATCATCCTCTAGAGTTGGTTGGGAATAAGTGGGACAGGATGAAGACACTACGCTCTGGTCACACACAGGGGTGGAAAAAAGAATGCTGTCATTCCCTGTCAGAAAAGTTAAAGGAAGAGAGGTCAATGCTGTTTTTAGTGCATGTATGTCATCACTTTTACAGTAATTGGGAATTGTCTCTTTCAGGATTTCACATCAT
>CM031598.1:248603-253603 GCA_018398815.1 Conus ventricosus
AATTAACTTCCGGACTATCGACACGTCGGAACAAAAATTTTCATCGGGAGTGTCGGAAACGCTTCTTCGGACTGTTGAAACAGATTATTGTTTCGAAATTCCGAAGTATCGAGAGTCAAAATGGATGTCGACAATCGCTACGTCGGAACAGAAAACGTCGGACTATTGACTTTTCGGACAGTTGAACTCGGAACATCGGCAGCGCCCGTGACGACTTGAAGAATGGATGGCACTGAAACTTAACCAACAAGATCTTCATGGTTACTTGTAAACGGACCTCCATTCAGCGAGCAATACTCTCTACTTACTGAGAGGTGAAGGACAAGGAGGATGAGAGTGAAAAACGTTTGAGCTTCTCCTTCAAAGGGATCCCGCAGGGACTGACAAGGAGGGGTCTGCTGATGCACGCGAGTGTCCTGGTGCAGGATGTTCCGCGTCCTTAGGATAAATGAAAGAATAGATTTAAATGCAGGTAGGCTACACATCTGTTCACGGGTGTAGCACGTGGAGCTTCAAGTTCAAATGAATCGGTCCCAATCTTGTAGAGTACGAGACATGTGGAAAGGGCCAGGGAGGCGTGATGACATTAATTTTGTGACGTCACCATGCTAGACTGTCCTTTCGCCGTTCCACGATTATGTCTGACTATTCTTGCTGAGTTTTTAATATACTTTTTATCTTCATCATCATTATCATTTTTTTTGGCTTTGCTTGGGAGAGAGAGGAGTGAGGCGCGCACAGCTCAAAACAGTCATTGCGTAATTAGTAGTCGTGCACGCAACCATTTCTTAGTTCGTCGCACGACTAGTCGTGCCAATAGCCGGACTGGGTTGCGAGTCGTATTATCGCACGACTAGTCGTGCACGCAACATCTGCCAAAAAAAAAACTCCCCGGCGGGGAATTGAACCCCGGTCTCCCGCGTGACAGGCGGGGATACTGACCACTATACTACGAGGACTATACTTTCAGTTACCCAATTTCAATATATTTAATCATTTTTTAAGTTGCCGTGACCCCTTAGAAATATTCATGGAATTGATTTAGGCTTTTCTTTTTTTGCAATATTCAAACACAAAAAAATACAAATAAAAGATGGTGACTTGCTGTTTAAATGCTTGGAAAAATCACGCAATCGAATCGAGTTTCTAGCCGAAGTGCTGGATTCAGTATGGCGCTTATTTCAACGAACAAGTTCAACAAGACTAAGATAGGCCTACAGGCTACAACCCTCACTTTAAAAAACATCTAAGCCCAATGAATACACATATTGTTCCAGTCTTATACTTTCATATTATGGACACGAAAAAAAATACTAACTCGGGTATAAACAAACACTTGGTTTGGACAAATGTTTTCGCGACTCAGTATGAAAAAAGAAAAAAAAAGGAAAAAAACCGAAAGTAAGATTACACACTAGGGCTAGGCCTATCCTCCAAACTGTCGGCGTTGAAGGGTTTTGTTAACTGTAAGCAAGGAAAATCGATTAAAAAAAAAACTAATTAAAAGAAGATACGTTGTATTTACGTGTAGCCTATATGAAAAAAAAAATCTGTGGGCAAGTGCTAGGGCCTAGTGACCTACTCGTTTTGAGTGAACCGTATTTTAGGAAGAAGAGAAGAAGAATCCTGTTCAGATCGTTGAGGAGTAAACATGCCCAGGCTGGCAGCGCGGATTTCAGCCAATCGAAGATTGGGATTAATGCTGGAATCCAAGCACGCATTCACGACAGCCATGGTGTATTCAGGTGCTGAAGGATATAAACAGCTTGCTTTAACTTTGTTGAAAATTTTGCGCTGTTAGCGCCGTATACAGGTTTGTGAATCGTTTTGAATATATTCATTATTCCTTCTTATATTTTAGTATAGCTACTACTTATAGATGCATTTTGAAAGATTTCTGAATTTCCATTACTTTTTATTTTGTTGTTGAATTAGAGAATGAACGCGACTGCCCACAGTAACTGTATTAGTATGATACTACCAATTGCACCAGAATCGTGCACACGCGGTCAGTGAAGTATTTCGCATATTAAGATTACGACGAGACGAGTTCTGTTACCTAGTTACGATAACGAGCGAGAATAAACAACAGACACCAACTCCAACGATACCTGGTCTGCTGAGTATTGTACGCTAACGGCTGATCTTACACACACATTTTCATGAAGACGGTGGACATGAAGACGATATGGTGGATGTACAATAGAGGATTTTTTCAAATTATATACTGATTAGTATTACAAGGAAGCCAGATGGGAAAATCTTCATTGAACACTGTCAGACTAATAAACGTTAAAATGGTTTTTGGAAAAAGAATAACACATCTTTGGAATGATCTACCAACTACATCAAGTTTGCACAATCTACTAACTCATTTTAAAAATCTCCTTGACGCGGATCATAAATTCACTAAATTGTTATTTGAATTTGATTAACAAACCAATTTGCGCATACACAACAAACCAATTCAGAATACTAACAATACTATGGATGGGGATTCAAGAAAGGCCGCGAGGCTAGGCTACGTATATCAGCCTGGTCCCTTCTAATACTACTACTTACTACTACTACATGTATACAAGAGTGGCAGTAACTCAGCAAGATTCTTCCATCCTACCCTCACCCCCACTCCTCCCCCTACACTTTCCTCAGCTCCTTTCATTTGCCTCCCTGTGTCACGTTCTATTCTTACAAATCATCTCCTTCCAACACAAAATAATGAGACATGCCTAGAGCTGCATTTGTCCCCAGGGGATGTTCTTTCAGTGTAAATTGTACCCATGGCTTCCTGAAATTCTGTGAATAATTTTCTCTTCACTCTCTTTTACTTGTGATTTGTTTTTTGCTTGACAGTTATCCATTGTGGGTCTGTCTTTGTGGTTCATTTCACTGTCTGTCCCAGAAATCTTCATGTTTTGTGGCTGTTGTCCATTGTGGGTCTGTCTTTGTGGTTCAGTTCACCTGTCTGTCCCAGAAATCTCATGTTTTGTGACTGTCATCCATTGTGGGTCTGTCTTTGCGGTTCAGTTCACCTGTCTGTCCAGAAAATCTTCATGTTTTGTGGCTGTCATCCATTGTGGGTCTGTCTTTGTGGTTCAGTTCACCTGTCTGTCCAGAAAATCTTCATGTTTTGTGGCTGTCATCCATTGTGGGTCTGTCTTTGTGGTTCAGTTCACCTGGTCTGTCCCAGAAAATCTTCATGTTTGTGACTGTCATCCATTGTGGGTCTGTCTTTGTGGTTCGTTCACCTGTCTGTTCCAGAAATGTTCATGTTTTACTCATGAAGAAGTAATTATTTAACATTACGGCTTTATTGGTAATCAGGTGACTAGACAGTGAAGCTGCACATTGTCAGAATGGACACTAGATCTCCATCTTGCGTGTTTGTTTGGCAATAGTGCCTTTCCTTGTTTTTTCCCATCTCATTACTGTTATGTTTATCGTTGTGTTATTTTCTGTTTTAAATCTTGTGGCATTAAATATCTGGTGCCATCAGAACAGCTTAGTTCTATCAGTGATAACAATATCATTATATTCATATGATGCAAATTAATTTATGTAAAGGAATAGTTGTTTATTGTTGTTTTTAGTCGGACAGACTTTCCTTTGCCTTTGAACTGTGACAGCCTGTCGGACAGACTTTCCTTTGCCTTTGAACTGTGACAGCCCTGTAACTTTAGGCACTGTGTGGTTGGCTAAGGTATAAGAAAATTACTGTGAACATGAAGCCATTGTATGATGAACTTTTCATCAGTTTTTTATGTGAAATCACAGACAAGAAGCAATATCATAGATAACATTTTTCATTTTGTCTTGCTGTTGTTGCTGCTGCTGCTGCTGTCTTAGCTTTAGTGCTGTTCAGAGGCATCATTCCATGCAGATCATTCAGCACCCAGGATCCCACTCGGCCCCACTGTGGAATGGATTGCTTAGTCACATAGCTAACAAGAGTGAGTGTCTCTTTCCCTTGGGCACACTGTGTCCATCTAACCATGTGAACTTGCCAGTACTGGGGGACAAGTGAGATCCTGTTCCATTCGAGGATGTAAACTAAGCAAACTTATGTGTTGGCATACTTTGTGTAATATGTATTCATTTTTGTTTTGACTGATATGTATTCATTCTGTTTTGACTGAGGCGCATCCTGTCTGTATACTGTGCCTGTCTCTGTATGTTGTACAAATTGTATTCCTGTCTCTGTATGTTGTACAAATTGTATTCCTGTCTCTGTATGTTGTACAAATTGTATTCCTGTCTCTGTATGTTGTACAAATTGTATTTTCAAAGACTGTATCATGCAACAGTGTAGGCTCAGTCTTTCACTGTTTACTCAGTTTATGTTTTCTTGCCATTTATATCCATGAATGTTTTTTTTTAAATTGTTGACTTTAATTTTTGATGTTATTGTGCACACATGCACACATAAAGAAAGTGTATGCATATATATCTTATGTGTGCATAGTGTTTTACATACACACACACACACACACGCGCACACAGACATGCATGCACGCAGGCACGTGCGCACGCGCACACACACACACACACACACACACCACACACACACTCTTCCAACTCTTCGTCTTGCCCCAGCCTTCATTTGTCTTGCCCATATTTTATCAACCTTGTCATTTCAGAAATGAGTATAAATATGAAGTATGTAATGATGTGTTTTTCCTTGTGTGTTTAAAATTGAGTCAGATTGAATTAGTAAAAAAAAAAAAATTGCTCAGAGAGAATTGCACATAGTATTTTAACACCCACAATAATTGTTTTATCTTTGTTCATTAAGATCTGCAAATGATGAGAACGAATCACTTGACGAAAAAAATTATTAGAATGGATCATCTTTTAAGTATCAACTTTTTTTTTCTCGTAGTGTTTTCGTAATTCGAACAGTACTGTAGATGTAATAGAATTAATTTATTCACTGATTATCTTTTTTTGCATTGTCTTTATTCAGCCCTGAGGGAGCCATGTGTTGTCAGCTAGACTATTTA
>CM031598.1:258603-288603 GCA_018398815.1 Conus ventricosus
TCGCCTACATGAACAATTCCGTCTGAATACATCTTTAGGTAACAGACCACCTAACTACACTCCCCTTCACGGCAAAGATGATGCGATTCAAGTATAATCTGTCATAAACTATTCCTTTGATACGCTAGACTAACAAGCCGACCCTCCAACTAACCGAACTTACATTCTCCTTTATGAAAGAGAAAAATCTATATCTTGTGCAGTATTTATGGACTGCCTTTTCTCCAGACAACATTCTATATTACAAAGTACATACTGTCATATATTCAACCTTCTTCACATAATACACCTGACTTGTATACAATATATGAGTTTGCTGCTTCTACATTCTTGGATCTTAGTGGATCCGAGACATGTAATCTGCGCCTATGTTCTCTTCTCCTGGTATGACGCGGAGGGAGAACAAGTGTTGCTGAAGTTGCCGTGCCCAGCGCATGAGCCTCCCCTTTCATGGTACTTTTTGATCAAGTTTATATGGTATAACTTTTCTTTCCCTCTAATCTGGATTCGGTAGTCAACCCTGTGACTTTCTTCTTGACAACAAATGGTCCTTTCCAAGAGAGCTGGAGTCTCTTGTGCTTATCAGGTAGCAACACTAACACTCTATCACCTTCTTCGAGCGTGCGCTCGTGCGCCTTCTTGTTGAATGCTTTCGTATACCGTTTCTTGGCTTCCTTCTGGCATTCTGCTGCGATCTGACAAGTTCTTTCCATCTTGTTGCGCAGATCTGTTACATACTCTGCGGCGCTTCTACCTTCTGGGTTTTCTTCCTCTTCCACCCAAACTTTTTTCAGTATCTCTAGGGGTCCCTTAACTGTCCTTCCATAAAGTAGTTCAAAGGGCGAGAACTGCGTTGAATCTTGTGGCACCTCCCGATATGCGAATAACATGGCCGGAATGAACCTATCCCATTCTGCAGGCTGATCCACGCATAATTTTTGAATCATTTTCTTGATCGTCCGTTGAACTTCTCCACCAGGCCATTTCCTTGAGCATGGTATGGTGTTGTAGTGACTCCTTTTATGCTCAATAGACGATACACTTCTTTCATCAACTCTGAGGTGAATTGTGGTCCTCTGTCGCTGATGATTTTCTGTGGAATGCCAAGTCTAGTCCACATCTCGTATAGTGCTTCTGCGACTGTTACAGTGTTACCTTTGGAATAGCAGCTGCTTCTGCATATTTAGTTGCATAATCTATCATAGTCAACACGTATCTGTTGCCCTAGAGGTGGTGGGCTGACTGGCCCAACGATATCAATCGCTACCTGTTGGAACGGCACACTTACCACTGGCACTGCCTGTAGCGGTGCTTTTCCTAGTCTTCCACGGCTCACAAATCTTTGACACGTGTCGCATGAGATACAAAATCTCCTAATATCTGCATCAATCCCGGGCCAGTGAAATGAACTGGTAATCCTGTCCTTTGACTTATTCATTCCAAGATGTCCGGACATGGGAACGTCATGTGCTAATTCCATGATGGCATGTCTATACTTGCTTGGCACCACGATCTGGTTCCATGTTCTCTGACCGTGCATGTACTTTCTATAAAGCACTCCTCTTTTCGTGTAGTAGCAAGTCGTGGCTCCATTGCTTCTAGTGACACTCGATCTCCCTTCAGTGCACGCTCACGTACTCTGCACAGACTTTCATCCTTACTTTGTTCTTCTTTCAGCTGTGAAGGCGTCACTGTTGCCAAGACTGATTGCTTGACTCTAAGCACCGATTTAGTTCCTTCCGCGATGTTCAGGATCTTCAATAGCTGCCATGGTCTCATTCTCTTCCTTTGCCTTCGCTGGAGCACAGTGATGTCTCAGGTTCACCTCCTTCTTTCCAATTTCATGTACTATGGGCTTGGCCTCATTCTTGTTCTCTTGCTTCTCATATCGCGTCCTGTTTTCGTTTCCTATCAAGACTGGCACGGGTGCGTCGTCTGCTACCAATACTTCTACCTTTCCACTGTAGTATGGCGTTTCCAGTTTCACGATCGCTGTTGGGAGGTTTGCCGTCATGTTGTTTGCATAACGAACAACTTTGCTACGACCTGTGTAGCATTTCGCTGGCACCAAATTTTTCTTTACTTGTGTTTGGGTGGCGCCGGTGTCTCTCATACCTTCAGTCTTCGTTCCTTCAACTTTTACAGAGCAATAGTACTTGTTTCGGTTCCCTTTTCTAGAACCTGGATTGCTGCCTGTGTGTTTTCTTCAGGAACAGTATCTCCTATAATTACTGATACTTGTTCATTGCCCGGGCAGTCTCTAATGAAATGTGGTCCTCCGCATTTGTAGCATCCCTTCCTATTGACCTGATGGAATCTTGGGGGTCCTCTGTAGCTTCGGTAGTTTGATGTTCCTCAGATTTCTCACCGGAGTGAATGTGGTTTCTCACGGGTTTCGCCATTTCTTGTGAGATGTTACGCTGGTCTGTTTGGTTCCTATTCTGGTTCTGTGGCTGCTGGGATCTCGTGTTGATCATCTTCCCATTGATAAATCTTCTTTCTGCAAGCCTAGACTCATCGAAGAGTTCTGCTGCAACCAACACTTCCTTCTTGCCTGCCGGAGCTTTCTCTCGGATAAATCTTGCCTTGTCCATTGGCAGGGTCTCTAAGAACTTTTCCATGATCAACATCTCTTTCAAATCTGCGTCATTTTTGTTTGACATCTCGACCCATCTCTTCAACATATGGTCGAGACGTTCCAGTAGACACTATTTTCTTCGCCATCACGCGGTTTTGCGCTGCGAAACTTCTTGCGATAGGTGACCGCGTTCAGTTGACTACGTTTTAGTAGCACATTTTTAATAATATTGTAGTCAGCACTATCCTCAACCGGTATTTGAATGTAGGCTTCTCTGGCCTCACCCTTCAGTAAAGGTACCAATCTAATACCCCATTCATTCTCACTCCACTTATTTAGCGTCGCGACGCGTTCAAACTGAACAAGGTACGCCTCGATGTCCTCGCGATCCTCAAGAAAAGGCATTTTGACCTTGTGGATTGCTTGCGCGTGGTTGGCGTTGATTTGCGAGCTGCAACTTGCGTGTGTTCGACTCAATGCGTCTTATCTCCAGCTCATATTCCATATGTTTTTCTTCGCGTTCGCGCTCTGCGGCGAGTCTTGCCTCTTCGCGTTCGGCAGCAAGTCTTTTGTCCTCGCGTTCTGCGGCAAGCTTTGCCTCTTCGCGTTCGGCAGCAAGTTGCCTCTCTATATAGGCAATCAAGTCGCCTTCTTTCAACCCAAGGGCTTCGCCCTGTGTTTTGTACATAACGAATGCAGGGTCCATTGCAACTTGACCTTGTGATGCTGTCATAGGAGCATTAGACCTCTGTCCCTTTGGCATCACGCAATTTATACGTGTATACAAATGTTTTTTATAAAAATTATCAAACTCAAGCAAATCACTTATAATGACTCACAGATTAAACAATCCTTTCTACGATTGCGACAGTGTACTTTGATATGCAAATATATCTATCACTAAGTCGGTATAGGACTAGTGATCTCAATTCTCTTCTCTAGTCTGTCCGGATAAGATATAACCAATTACATACGACTAAATCTTTTTTCTCCAAAACGATTGTATATAACCATACAAGAAAATATGTCTGCAAAGTGGGCCGATTCTACCTGACAACTATATCCAAAGTGATATTGGAGCACTTCACAATAGACTAATGAAATTTACGACATACAAGATTAATTTGGATTTTGTATAAGCTGTAAGAACTATCTAATGCTACACTATGAGGGACTAGTGTGCATCTAAGGAGAATCTGGGCTCCACCCAACCTCCCGCATCCGAAGTGAAGGAGGGACAATGATTGTCCGCAAAGCCGGAGCTATATGAAGGCGAACGAGGGATCGGACGTATCCCACCGCTGCACCAATTTATGTCACGCCGAATGGTGTGACGGTTATTCGGTTCACCTATTAGCTCGACGTCTTCACGTCCAATCGATCGCACCCACTCTTCACGACAGAGGCAATAAGAACAATTCACAATTTATTAACGAATAAGTGTGTGTGTGTGGACGTGTTGGATGATAGTAAAAAAAAAAAAAAAAATAATAATGTGTGGAATAAATCAACTTTGAATAAAAGTTTGTTCTTATCTTGCACGGGCACTTAGAAGTTAACGTCTGGAACACTGGACAGTCCTTGTCAAGTTATTTGCTCTTCAGTTCTTCAGCTCCAGATCTCCCTCGTGAAGTTCCGCAGTGTAGTGAAGTTCTGGTCAATCGGCCCACCATGCGTGATATAGTAGAAGATGTGATGAGCGCGGACCCAAGGCTCTCCAACGCGAATGCCACCGGCTGGCCTCCCGGTCAGTACAGCACGGTCGTAGTTTCAAAGGCTGGCGCGCGACGGTGCCGTGCTGGGACCTGACCAGGCTGACCGGAGCTCCCTTGGGCGTACTAAGGTTGGGCGATGGTCCGTGGCTGCATCAAGAGTGAAGGCGAGTCGGCGGGAGGAGACCGTTGATGGCACTGGATTGCCAGATCCTGCAAGTCCGGCTGACGAAGCCTATTCTGGACTGTCGGCAGGTTCTTTCAACGACTTGGTGTTGGCGATCGCACGTCAGACCTCCAGAGAGTCCGTAGAATACTTTTTATTGGTTCCGAGCTTGCTGTATGGGCAAGGATGGATGTCACTTTCCAAACGGCTCTCTGCTGCTGGCGATGCGTCTTTTCTCCACTCGCTCTGCTTCAGTAACTGACTTTCTATAGAAGTCCTAATGAGAGTTCTGAAGCTAATGATGAAAAAATGTTTGACCTGTTAAAATCTGATATAATGTTAAAATTTGATAAAGTATTGATCATGGGTGATTTCAACTACCCATTTGTCAGATGGGATGGAAAGTGGCCAGGGGAGAAAGGTGAGCAAATTGTGGAAAGAATAAATGATGCATACTTGATGCAGAAAGTAAACAAACCAACAAGGAGGAGACTAGGACAGAACCCAACTTTGGATGACTGGATATTAGTGAATGAGGATAATCTTATTTCAGATATTACACACCAGGATCAGTTGGAAAAAGTGACCATGATGTGTTGTCCTTTGAATTTTATGCATTAAAAAACTACAACATGAAACCAAAGGCAAGATATATTTTTAACCTAAACAAAGGAAATTATAACCAATTGAGAAGTATTATAAGTAACCACGATTGGACAACTATGGACCAAATGAATGTAGAAGATAGTTGGAATCACCTCAAAGGAGTACTAACAACAGGTATGGAAGAGTGCATTCCAAAAGTGAAATAGGTTCAGTAAAAAACATAAAGCCGATATGGATGGATGGAAAAGC
This sequence comes from Conus ventricosus, assembly GCA_018398815.1. Lineage (NCBI taxonomy): Eukaryota > Metazoa > Mollusca > Gastropoda > Neogastropoda > Conidae > Conus > Conus ventricosus. Next base: position 263,915 of record CM031598.1, read on the forward strand.
ATTTAAAACAATCAAAAGAAAATATAAGATGTTCAAAAGATACTTGTGCACCAAATCAGGACGGGATTACTTAAGATATATTGAAATAAGGAATTTAACCAACAGACTTGTTAAGAGAAGCCGTAAAAATTACGAAAGAGAAATAGGTAAAGAAAGTAAAAGTAACCCCAAAATGTTCTGGAAATATGTTAAAGAAAAGATAAAAATAAACACTGGAATAGGCACATTGAAAAGGAAAGATGGAAGTTTGGTAGATAATGATAAAGAAAAGGCGGAAACGCTAAACGACTTCTTCTCTAGCGTTTTTACACGTGAGGACATAAGTAGTGTCCCAAACTTACCAGAGTGTTCCCGATCTGATGGGGTATCTATATGTGATGTAAGGGTAACCACACATGCAGTTAAAAGCAAATTGAAAGAATTAAATCCTAACAAGTCTCAGGGTCCCGATCTCATTCCACCACGAGTGTTAAAAGAAGTAAGTGATGAGATAGCTAGTCCACTATGCAATACATTTAACAAATCCCTAGAAACAGGATCCTTGCCTAGAGATTGGAAGACTGCAGAGGTCACAGCTATATTTAAAAAAGGTTCCAAAACAGACCCAGGTAATTACAGGCCGGTGAGTTTGACTTGTATTGCATGTAAGATTTTAGAGAGCTTTGTAAGGGATGTGGTAGTTGCTCATTTTACTGAAATGACTTATATGCTAAATGCCAACATGGATTTAGGAAGAGGAGATCATGTGTCACACAATTACTAGAAGTAATAGACAACCTAACAGAATTGGTAGATAATGGGGAGCCAATTGATATAATGTACTTGGATTTTAGAAAGGCATTTGATTCTGTCCCCCACGAAAGGCTGCTAACTAAACTAAAAGCATATGGAGTAATTGGTAATGTTTTAAACTGGATCAGAGGTTTTCTTAAAGGAAGGTCACAGTTAGTGAGAGTGGGAGAAGAGAGATCCAAGACATCTGAGGTCCTAAGTGGAGTTCCACAGGGTAGTATCCTAGGGCCCATATTATTCACTGTGTTCATTAATGATTTACCGGACATGACTCAAACCACATGCAAAATATTTGCAGATGACACAAAAATATATGATAAGGCAACAAATAGCACAAAGATCCAACAGGACATAAACAAGCTACAAGAATGGTCAGATGAATGGAACCTTTACTTCAACGTAGCAAAATGTAAGGTGATGCACATTGGCAAAAAGAATAAACAGTTTGAATATACTATGATTGTGAATGACGAATTGCAGAAAATAAATACATGTGATGAAGAAACAGATCTGGGAGTAACCTTTGATAAAGATTTATCCTTTGATCCTCACATCCAGAGAGTGGTGAACAAAGCAAATCAGATGATGGGACTCATCAGGAGAACTTTTACCTTCCTAGAGAAGGAGACATTTATCAAGTTATTTAAAGCATTTGTTAGACCTCATCTCGAATACGCTAATGTAATTTGGAGTCCCCATCTCAAGAGACAGTCAAAAATGATAGAAAATGTACAAAGGCGAGCTACTAAATCCTGAAAGAATGTAGGAATTTAAACTATAATGAAAGATTGCACTATCTCCAATTACATTCACTGAAAGGAAGGAGGATCAGAGGAGACCTGATCCAATTTTTTAAAATATTCCATAATTATGATGATGTCAATGTGCATGCGCTTTTCAAATTCTCAGAAGTGGATTGCACAAGAAATAATGAAGGCAAGATTTTTATTAGGCATTGTCATACTAACAAAAGAAAGTCTTGTTTTACCTTGAGAATTGCTAAATATTGGAATGCACTGCCTACTAACACCAAATATGCACCTGCTATCAACAGCTTTAAAAAACTCCTAGATGAAGACCCTAAATTGAAAGATGCTTTCTATAGTGTGGATTGAATATAATGTTATTTATGACAGGCATGCAACCAGACCGAACTTAAATTGAAAAATAATGAGGGGACGCAAATAGGCCGTAAGGCCTAAGGCTAAAAAAAAGCCGGTCCCTATTACTACTACTATACTACTACTACTACTATTTAGTTACGTCATCGCGCATGAATAGTCGTGTCTTGGAGATGCGATGAAGAATAAAGTTCCTTGACAACTTCGAACAAACATAGTATTGGACAGCTTCCGAAGGATGCTGGTTCACGGAATAGGAACTCTCAACTTGAATGAAGAATGGTAAGTGACAAATTGAATCTGCTTCTGGCACAAAACAAGATAAAAATAAACGATGAGAGCAGGTCGTCTTCCGAAGAAAATGACGTCGCAGCCCGCGCCTCGTATCGTGACGTAAAGAATTAATGATGAAATATGTTGAGCCTTGGAACAAGTTTGACGACAATCTAAAGTGTTAGGTCGTGAGCCTTACCATGTTACACACATACATACACACACATATATATATATATATATATATTATATATATATATATATATATATATATATTATTATATATATATATATATATATATATACACACACACATACATATATACATATATATATATATATATATATATATATATATATATATATATATATATATAATACACCCACACACATACATGTACATACATACATACACGCACACACATACACATGCATGCGCACACGTACATATATATATATACACACATACATACATACATACATACAAACATACTACATACATACACACACACTGGTGATATATATATCAAGATACTTGATATATGAAAGAAAAGAAGAAGAAAAAAAAATTTAAAAAGACAAATTGGTTAAGTACATGAAAATGGGATGATTTATGCTTTTGAGATTACTTGGTATTACTTATGGTTTTTTATTTTATTTTTATTTATGTTTCTTTTTTTATTATTTTTTACCGCAGAAGATGGGTAAGGTACGTGTTTTTGAAAGTTGTGGCACAATGGATTTGTTTGATGTATTCTGGAAGGGAGTTCCACAAGAGGTTCCCGAGTACGTTAGACTTGATTTAAATAGGTCAATTCTGGGGATTGGGATATGGAGTTTGTGGGAGTTTCTCGACGAGACTTTTGAGAATCGTCTCATTAAAGTTGTTGGAGCATTCTCGGTCAGAATCTTGTGCATCATTAGCCCTTTGTTGTATTTGAGTCTCTGGCTGAATGGAAGAATGTGAAGATGTTTATAATCAGAGCTTTCGAGGCTAGTTTTCTTCAGAAGGATTAGTTTGAGACGCTCGTTTATGTAGGCTGAACAATGGTTTTAGTGTGTTTGCACTTGCAGAATCCCATATAGTCGATGCATAATCAACATGAGACTGAATATGAGCATGGAAAAAAAGTTTTCGTGAATGAAGGTCAAGAAAGTGTTTGATTTTGGTGAGCTGATAGACTTTCTGGGAGAGCTTTTTGCATAGTAACGTTATGTGGGGATTCCAGCTGAGACTATTGTCAATTATTAGTCCTAATACTTTATGATGAGTGACTTGTTCCACAAGTACATTATTGAGATGTATAGGAGGGAAATCATTGGTGAGCTTTTGTCTTTTTTGCCTAGTTGTAATGTACATGAGTTTGTTTTTTGAGGGTGAAGTGACATATGATTTAGTTCGGTCCATTTTACAAGGTCGTTGGTACTCTCTTGCAAATGTTTTGAAAGACTGGAAGGATCATTATGGCTGGTGTGAATTGTGGTGTCATCTGCAAAGAGGTCGCATGTAGATCTCACATGTAGGGGTAGGTCATTAATGTAGATTGAGAAGAGTAGCGGGCCTAAAATGGAGCCTTGTGGAACGCCATACTTAAGAGTTGTTATAGAAGAGACAGCCGTCCCCGATAAGACGCATTGTTGTCGTTTTGTGATGTATGATTTTAGAAGGATAAGGGCGGATTTTGAAAGACCGTATATCTCCAGTTTTCGAATAAGGAGATTGTGGTCAATGACATCGAATGCTTTTTTTAAAATCAACGAATAAGACACCACAATATCTGTTGTTATTAATATTATTAAGCCACACATCTACAAGATTGATTAATGCAGAATGGCAGGAATGTTTCTGTCTGAAACCAGACTGTCCGGGATGGAGCAAATCGTACTTGTTGAAGTGATGAAGGATGTGTTTATTTAAATGCTTTTCTAGAGGTTTGGAAAGGATAGATAAGATTGATATTGGTCTGTAGTTTGAAGGATCAGTATTATCACCAGATTTATGAATGGGTATAACTTTTGCTTTTTTGAACGCATTAGGAAAATAACTTTTATCTATGCACAGATTAAAGATATACGTTAACGTGTCAGTTATAACTGGAGCCGAGAGTTTCAGAATTTTGCCATCTATGCCATCTAGTCCACGTGTTCCTGACTGTTTGAGATGAAGTAGGTACTGATACACCTCGTGCACAGTTATGAGTGGAATGTGTACTTCAGACGTGATTTTTTTGTCGTGACAAAATTGATGGAGTTCTTTAAGTTCATTAGAGCTTGAATGATCAGTAGTAACAACTGTATCTGGAATGGTAGAGAAGTGAGTGTTAAGTTGTTCAGCAGAAATACCTTTGATAACAGTTGATTTTGAAGAAGAACTGTTGTGTGTTAAGCTGGTTTATTGCTTGCCAAACCAGTTTGGATTTTGTTTGGAAGTTAATAACTCGCGATAGTATTTAGTTTTTTCCCTGCGCTTCTGAGAGTTTATTGCATTTCTTAGTGATCTTGATTCTTCTTCATAGCCATGTTCTTTCAAAAGGTCTCTAAGGTAGCACGCCTCCTGTAATTCTTTCGTGTACCACGGTGGTTTGGGAATATGCTTTACTCTGATTGTTTTTAACGGAGCATGTCTGTTATAGACTTCTGTAAAAATTTCGATCCAAAAGTCAATCGCTGAATCTGGATCAGCAATATTGTATACTGTATTAAGTTCTGAGTTCATTAAATCAAGCAAAAAGTTTTGTTCGTTAAATTTTGAGAAGCAACGATAGGTTATGGTTTTGTGGCCTGGTTTTGGGATTTTCACTCCATGTTTAGACCATGTAACACACACTGGGTAATGATCACTAGAAGAGAAGACTGGTACACAAGCTTCTAGTATGTTATTTTCATTTGAGATATAGATATGGTCAATGATTGTCTTTGAAGTTGGTGTTACTCTGGTGGGTGTTTTGATAATCTGATGTAAATTCAACACACTTATCGTTTGGCTCCATTGGCTGTTTGATTTCAAAAGATCTACATTGAAGTCACCGAGTAAAACAATCTCTTTACATTCTAAGGAAACTGCGTCCATCATAGTAACAAATTTATCAGTCCAGCTGACTCTTTCTGCTGGGTTCCGATAGCAAAACCCGATTAAAATGGATCGTGATTTGTTCAGTGTGATTTGTATCCACACTGCTTCTACGTCATGCTGTTCTAGGTGGGAAAGTCTCTTGAAGTTGAGAGATTCACTGACATACACTAGAAGACCTGTCTCTTTGTCTTTAGTAGGGTCTTTTCGAACGATATTATAACCTGGGACTGCTACATCTTTATCACTAATGTAGGTATTTAGTCTTGATTCGGAGAGACCCAGAACATGGAATGGCTTTTGGTGGTTCGATATCAGGGTCGAGATATCAGAGATCTTACTGACTGCACTATTGATATTTAAATGGCAAATTCTCAGTCCATCTCTCGATGGCCATGAGTTCTGGTTTGTGGTCATTTTATGTCCTGAGTGCACAAGTAAAAGGAAAAACAAAAGAAAGGGGAAGAAAGGACACGTATAAAAAAGTAAAATAAATAATGAAAACAACAACAACAACAACAACAACAAAAACAGCAACAATAACAACAACAACAACAAAAAACAAGAAAAATCAATCAAACAAACTGGTAGATTTGGTACCACAGCAGTGGTTCGGAAATAGGTGACTGAGAATGCACTTACAATTTAATGTGCACTCAACTAATTGCTGTCAGGTTGTAGAGGACGAAGTACTGCAAGACTAAAAGTTGTTTTTTTTTTTTTTTTTTTTTAGAAACACAAATGTAGTCACATCCACCGAACACAGGTAAAAGAAAGTTGTTGTTTTTTTTTTTTTTTTTTTTAGAAACACAAATGTAGTCTGACATTCAGTGAGAGGAGAAGAGAGAGAGAGAGAGAAGAGAGAGAGAGAGAGAGAGAGAGAGAGAGAGAGGGGGGGGGGGGGGGCTGACAGATAGCAGAGAGACAAATAGCATTGCCAAAGAATCCAACAGACAGACAGACAGACAGTCAGAGAGAAAGAGAGAGAGAGAGACAGAGAGGCAGAGAGAGAGAGAGAGAGAGAGAGAGAGAGAGAGGGGGGGGGGATCTGCAGCAAAATAGATAATCATAAATTACTTTATAATTTGTCCATCAAATATTTTTTCAGTGCTTTTTTAAACAGTAGTTTAGAAGGACATGTTTTTAAAGTAGAAGATAAATTGTTCCATGCCGTTCCTCCAGAATATATGAAGCTAGATTTGTAAAGATTGTTACGGGGTCTAGGAAACGAAAGTTTGTGAACATGTCTATTTTCATTATTTTCAAAGTTTCGGATAATTTTCTTTGGAGCTATTCCCTTAACTACTTTATACATGCATAAGCATTTATTGAAGAAGAGCCTGTCTTTGAATGGAAGAATATCTAACTTTTTATAGTCATCACCTGTCAAGGAATTAGATTTTAATTGCACCAACTTTATAGCTCTCTTATGTAAACGATTGTTTTGTTTCAAATTTGTTTCACTAGAATTATCCCATAACGTAGACGCATAATCAATGAGAGATAAAATATGTGCATGAAAAAATAATTTCTCGACTGGAGATTCAGAAAATGTTTTATTTTTGATAATTGATAAATCCTTTTAGAAAGACGTTTTCCAAGGTCAGTAATGTGGTCGTACTACGTTAAATCATTATCGATGATAGCCCCTAGTACTTTATGAGATGTTACCTCCTCAATCCTTTGGTCATTGACATATAGCGCTGTGAACGGGGACCTCATTTTCTGCCTTTTTTGCCGTGTAGTCACATACATACATTTCGTTTTATTTGCATTCAGGGACATGTGGTTCATTTCTGTCCATTTAATCAATCTGTCGATGTTGTTCTGAAGGTTATTTACTAGAATCATAGGATTATCACTGCTAAACTGTAATGAAGTGTCATCAGCAAACATTTCACAATCACAGTCTATGTATAAAGGCAAATCATGTGTGTGTGTGTGTGTGTGTGTGTGTGTGATGCATGTGTGTGATTGTGTGTGATGCATGCATGCATGCACATGTGTGTGTGTGTGTGTGTGTGTGTGTGTGTGTGGTGTGTGTGTGTGTGTGTGTGTGTGTGTGCATGAGCATGTGCATGCACATGTGAGTGTGTGTGTGTGTGTGTGTGTGTGTTGCAATAGTACATGTTTTTTTGTGTGGTCAGTGTGGACTTACTGCTCTGTCTTTATGTTTTCATGTATACATGCCTGTGTATATTTGTGCAGGCTGAAATGTGTGCACACACATGTATATGTATAGTGTGTACATTTGTAAAAAAATCGCTTTCAACTGTAGTATTTCTTTCTTGTTATTTCATTGTGTCAGACTTATATTTATATCAATATATTTCATTGGTTCTGACTCCTTTCCCCATACAGTCCTTCGAATGAGACTATAAACCGAGGTTCTGTGTGTGAACGCACGCACAACATCTTGCACACACGTAAAATCCCCTCACCAACTTTCGGAAGAGAAGTCCAGTTTTGGGCCCTTGGTATGGATGACACGTTACACATAGCATGCACCTTCCCCGAAGATGGAGTATGGCTGCCTTAATGGTAGGATGAAAAACGGTCATACACACAAAACTCCACTGCCTGTCTATACAGGCAGTGTCCGCAGGAGTATCAGCCTGCGTACGCAGAAAGAAAGAAAGAAAGAATTTTTGAAATTGTAATGTGATGTGTGTGTGTGTGTGTGTGTTTACACATTATTACTGTCACTTATTTGACACTGTCTGTGGCTTATGTTGCTGACAGAATAATGAGTTGTGTCTGTTATTACTACTGTTATTATTATTATTACTATTATTATTATTATTATTATTATTTTTTATAAAGAGAATTTTCATTCCTCTCTCACTGAGAGCTAATAACAAAACAAGTGTCTTCTTCTTTTTTAAAGTTCTATTTTTTCTGCTTCTTATTCAAGCGAAAAGTCAGACACTCAGTCAGAGTCACTTCATGAGCAAGAAAATATGCTTATTATTTGTTGAAATGAAGAACTTTGTGGGGTATCTCTGTCAAAAGAATGACCTTTTTTGTCCTCTGTGTAATACTACAGAGAATAAACACGTGTTTCATGTTGCATGGAAGATTAAGGTAGATTTGTTTTGGAAGCAACATAACATTTTCAAAACAAGTGTGGATGGGTGTGTGTGTGTGTGTGTGTGTGTGTGTGTGTGTGTAATTCTGTTATTTCTTTGATCACGTTAAGCTTCAATAGTTATTTCTTTTGTTGTATATCAGGATTATCATTTGACCAATGATAACATTCTCCATTAGAGTCATTTAGTCACCCACACTTGGAATCGTAGTCTCAGTCATAGTTCCTTTGGTACTGATAACACTTATACTCCTCAAGCAAATATATTTGTCTATATATCACAATCTATCAGTCAGTTGACTATCTATCTATCTGTCTATTTACATAGCTATATGACATGGCCATAACAGACTTTATAACTTTGTTGACATTCAGTTTCAAACAAAACGAAAATTCTGTTGTATGCAACAAGGGTGAGAAGTCACCCATACTTTAGATATATGAGTTTCTGCTATTTGTTCATTTAATACATACAAACATTTTAGGTGTACATGTGACACATATTTTCATTATCAGAATTATTACTATCATTCATTACTTTGCTTGTGTACGAAAGATTTAAGTTTTCCAATCTCATTGAACTTCAAAGGAGAATCCTGTCAGGCAGAATGGTTGTGTAACATCGTCAGTTACTGGCCTAGTGCACAGCTAGGCTGTGTCTTCATTGGCCATTCTAAACCACTGTATGGTCTGCCTACAGGCAGTTGTCTTCACTGGCCATTCTATACCACTGTATGGTCTGCCTACAGGCAGTAGATTGGTCAGTCTGTGTCTTCACTGGCTGTTCTGTACCATTGTATACCTACAGGCAGCAGATTGGTCAGTCTGTGTCTTCACTGGCCATTCTATACCACTGTATGGTCTGCCTACAGGCAGTAGATTGGTCAGTCTGTGTCTTCACTGGGTGTTCTGTACCATTGTATAGTCTGCCTACAGGCAGCAGATTGGTCAGTCTGTGTCTTCACTGGCCATTCTATACCACTGTATGGTCTGCCTACAGGCAGTAGATTGGTCAGTCTGTATCTTCACTGGCCTTTCTATACCATTGTATGGTCTGCCTACAGGCAGTTGTCTTCACTGGCCGTTCTATACCACTGTATGGTCTGGCTACAGGCAGTAGATTGGTCAGTCTGTATCTTCACTGGCCTTTCTATACCACTGTATGGTCTGCCTACAGGCAGTTGTCTTCACTGGCGTTCTGTACCACTGTATGGTCTGCCTACAGGCAGTTGTCTTCACTGGCCATTCTATACCATTGTATGGTCTGCCTACAGGCAGTAGATTGGTCAGTCTGTGTCTTCACTGGCCTTTTCTGTACCACAGTATGGTCTGCCTACAGGCAGTAGATTGGTCAGTCTGTGTCTTCATTGGCTGTTCTGTACCACTGTATGGTCTGCTACAGGCAGTTGTCTTCACTGGCCGTTCTATACCACTGTATGGTCTGCCTACAGGCAGTTGTCTTCACTGGCCGTTCTATACCACTGTATGGTCTGCCTACAGGCAGTTGTCTTTACTGGCCGTTCTATACCACTGTATGGTCTGCCTACAGGCAGTTGTCTTCACTGGCCGTTCTATACCACTGTATGGTCTGCCTACAGGCAGTTGTCTTCACTGGCCATTCTGTACCACTGTATGGTCTGCCTACAGGCAGTTGTCTTCACTGGCCGTTCTGTACCACTGTATGGTCTGCCTACAGGCAGTTGTCTTCACTGGCCGTTCTATACCACTGTATGGTCTGCCTACAGGCAGTAGATTGGTCAGTCTGTGTCTTCACTGGCCGTTCTATACCACTGTATGGTCTGCCTACAGGCAGTAGATTGGTCAGTCTGTGTCTTCATTGGCTGTTCTGTACCACTGTATGGTCTGCCTACAGGCAGTAGATTGGTCAGTCTGTGTCTTCATTTGCCGTTCTGTACCACTGTATGGTCTCCCTACAGGTAGTAGATTGGTCAGTCTGGTTCCCTTCCTAACCAGTACAAAGTTTTCATTACAATCACCTAATCCTCTTTTCTCCTTCCTGTTACGATACCACTATTGGTACAGTCTGGGACTGGTGGAACAAGTCTGTTTTGAACAAGATTTGGTCCTAGTCTCAATCCTTGAGGCAATGTGTTAAACAAATATATACAGTGCTGACTTACGTTTCACTGACTGTTTACAAGCCTTTATGTTGTTGATTTAGGCTGTATAGCTCTTCAGAAGCTTGTCACTGGAATACAATGTGTATAATATTGGTTTAAAACGTTACAGTTCAATTCTTCTGAAGTGCAATTGTACTAATAAAGAGAAAAGAAGTTGTAGTTGTACGCAAATGACATACAGTTACACAATGGTTAGTAACAAAAAAAGAAAGATGTTCAGCACTGTTTGTGTTTTGTTCTCCCCCCTACCCCACCTTTTTTCATTAAAAAAAATCTAAAACCAACTGCATGGTTTGCATTGAATTTTGTTTTTTGCCTGAATGCTTTATGCTGCTTAAGATCAGTATTTCAGTTCGTTACAGCCTGTAACTTGTGTAAAAGTCGAGCACAGGAAAATTGTTAGTGACATGGGTTGATAAATTCTTAGTGGCCACTGGGTAAATTGGGTCAACCATGTTATCAGTTGTGCTTCCATTTACAGACAGACATGCACAGACATGCATGTATACGCACAACACAGACAAGTGCGAGCATGCTCGTGCTCATGCTCACACATGCACGCACGCACATGCGTGTGTGCACGCACACATAAACACACACTTTGACACTCCATGTAAGTTCAGACACACACACCTATGTGCACACTCACAGGCACGGCACATGCACACAAGCACATGCGTGAACTTATACAAACATGCACGCGCACTCACTTATGCTGTTTTTCTCCCCTCCCTCGCACACTCACACACACAAGTGCGCGTGCGTGCTCACACACACACACACACACACACACACACACACACACACACACACACACACACACACTGCACACACATACACACACACATACACACACTCGCTCACACACACACACACACACACACACACACACACACACACACACAAAACACACACACACACACACAATCACTCATGTACTTAATTGTAGCTTATGGGCACGCCTATGAGTTTTGTTCTGCAGAAAGGATAAACTCTTTCGGGCGGGTGAAACCCTTTGATGACATACATGTACGTGCTTAGTCCACAAAAAGCAGACATGTGCACACACACACACACACTTATACACACACACAGGCACTCACAAATATATGCACGTGCACACACACACACACACACACACACACACACACACACACACACACACACACACACACACACACACACACACACACACACACACACACACAGTTAATATGCCTTTGTTTCAAGTCAACGGCATACCCATCAAATATACAAAAATAGTGAAATTTCTTGGAGTAAATTTAACATCAAAGTTATGGAATTTTCATATTGAGTGTATTCTAACAAAAGCTCGATAAACTTTAAATCTATTATTGTATTAAAGATTATTAGTAAGCATGCTTGGGCTTAGGACACAGTTACTCTTTTGCACCTTTCTACTGCACTGGTTAGATCAAAATTAATGTATGCGCAAGAGGTGTTCTTCAGTGCACCCAAATACTTACTGAAAAAACTTCAAAGTATTGATTCTAAAGCATATAAGATAGCAATGGGACTACCAGTCCATGCCTCTTGTACAAAAGCATACAGTGCTGCTGGGATATTACCACTGGAAGAATATAGGAATCTTGCGTGCACCAAATTTGTTATAAGAAGTTCTACTATAGACAACAATATAGGCCCTGAAATAAATATTAAATCGGACACTGATTTTCCCAAAAGGGCTAAAAATATATCATCTCAAACGACTCTAAGAACATATACTTTCTCGATTTTAGATTCCTCAGATATCAAACTAACATCTATTGCAAAAAGATCTATTGTGTCTCCTATCCCTCCCTGGAAACTAATACGAGCACATTTTGATATTGAGCATACAGATTTAACAAAGGCTGAAAACACTAATTTGTTATTATCCAATATCAAAATGCATTTACATGATCACTATTCCAACCATTTTAAGATATACACTGATGGATCATTAATCAGTGAACATGCAGGTGCGGCATACATTATCCCAGGCCTCAACAAAGAAAAGTCTTATTATCTCAGAAAAAACAAATCTGTATTCACTGCTGAGTTAACTGCTATAATTATGGCTTTAAAGTTTGTTGTTCATTACCCTCAAAATTTATTTAAAGTTGTTTTATATGTAGATTCTAAGTCAGTTCTTACTGCAAGGAAGAATTTTAGATTAAAAGTTCGACCTGAGATGATCACTGAAATAAATAACTTGGTACATTTCCTCTCAGTCAGAGACACTGAAATAACATTTCTTTGGGTGCCCTCCCATTGTGGGTTATATTATAATGAAAAGGTTGATGTTCTAGCAAAGAGAGGAGCAAAACGATCATCAGATTCACATTTTTTAAACTTGTCTATGTCAGTGCAAGAGTGTTATACTTTGGCAGAAAAAGTACAATTTTCTAATTTTCATTCGATAGAAAGAGAAACTGGGTGTTTTGGTTTATACGATGAAATAAAAAATATTCATGAAAAGTTAAGTAAGTACGATCAAAACATTTATTGTAGACGACAGATAAGTTCCTTAATCTGTAGATGGAAATTGGATTGTTTTAAGTATGTCAAAAATATACATTGTATATGTGGTCATAGTATATCAACTGATCACATTCTTTTGTGTAACTTAATGAAACAATTCATTCCAAATATGTCTGTACAGCCTTCTCAAAATGTTTTCCTGTCAGCAAGTGAAACATATCTTTTCTTTTTGCACTTAGCTAAAAGTCCAGTTGGCAAATATTTATGATAGATAACAGTCAGTGGTGAGATGAGACAGAAGAGTTAAATGTTTTTTTTTTCTTTTTTTTTTTTTTTATCTTTGACTAAGTGGATTTTCTCTCTTTGTGTTATAGTTGTAGATAAGTTATTTTGACTCGTTGCGTTAACCTTTTTTCCCCGGCCCCAATTTTTTTTTTCTTCGTCTAATATCACGTAATGTGGAAAGACGTAAAACAAAACAACAACAACAACAACAACAACAACACACACACACACACACACACACACACACACACACACACACACACACACACACACCACACACAGCTTATGGGCACGCCTATGAGTTTTGTTCTGCAGAAAGGATAAACTCTTTCGGGCGGGTGAAACCCTTTGATGACATACATGTAGGTGCTTAGTTCACAAAAAGCAGACATGTGCACACACACACACTTATACACACACACAGGCACTCACAAATATATGCACGTGCACACACCACACCACACACACACACACACACACACACACACACACACACACACACACACAACACACACACACACAAACACACTCTCTCTCTCTCTCTCTCTCTCTCTCTCTCTCTCTCTCTCTCTCTCTCTCTCTCTCGCACATGCAGGCACACGCAGGCAGACACACACACACACACACACACACACACACACACACACACACACACACACACACACACACACACACACTCTCTCTCTCTCATAAAAAATCCATGGGTCCTGATAACATACCCCCATTTCTTCTCAAACTCGCTCTACCTTACATTGTTGAGTCTCTTACATACATATACAATCTATCCATTGAAACTAATGTTTTCCCTCAGGCGTTCAAAAACCCCAAAAGTAATCCCCCTTCCAAATCAAATGATTTGTCGGATCCAAATAATTTCAGACCTATATCCTTACTATCGATTCTATCCAAACCCCTTGAAAGACACATACACACACACGTATCTCAGTTCATGGAGAAAAACAAACTATTTCACCCACTCCAATCTGGATTCCGATCTAATCATTCCTGCCACACAGCATTATCACGAATGTGTGACTCATGGCTTTCAAATATGAACCAATCACAAATGACAGGGGTTGTCTTTCTTGACTTCAAAAAGGCGTTTGATCTTGTTGATCATTCCATTCTTCTAAAGAAACTATCTGTCTACTTGAACCATACCCCGACAATCTCATTATTCCAATCATACTTGAACGATAGGACTCAGTATGTGGCGCTTAATGGCAAAACCTCCACTTCAGACTTTGTCAGACATGGAGTCCCACAGGGCTCTGTACTAGGCCCCCTACTATTCTGCATCTTCATCAATGATTTACCATTGTCCGTATCAGATGAAAAGGTCACGACAGATTTATTTGCTGATGACTCGTCGCTCAAACGAATGGTAGTGATCTACAGACAATAGAAACTTCTCTCCAGGAAAGTCTACACGACGTGTCAGACTGGTGTCATTCAAACTCAATGGTCATACACCCAGCCAAAACCAATCTATGATTATAGCTACCCGCCAAAAACACCAGTTGACTCCTCTTTGCCTAAAACTTCAGTTGAATGGCACTTCTATCGAGCAGGTAGACGAGCATCGTGTTTTAGGGTTAACGATAGATAAAGAATTGAAATGGCAATCTCATCTAAATAACGTATGCAAGGTAGTCTCAAAACACCTTTTCCTGTTATCTCAATTAAAGCGCTACGTCAACAGTAATGTGCTTAAACTTTTCTTCAATGCACACATAATGTCACGTATAAATTACGCCTCAACAGTGTGGGACGGCAGTAGTGACGTCCACAAAAAAAGGCTGAATTCTCTCCATAGACGTGCAGCAAAGCTACTCCATCCAGCTGTATCTCTAACAACAGACGAAAAACTAAAAGCGCTGATCTGAACATACTTCCTCTAAATAGGCAATTGGAATTCAACAAGGCATCATTTATGTTTACAATCTTGACAGATGCTATGCCATGTTATATCAATGCCCTTTTTACAAGATCGAACAGCTTTTCTGGCTCGACGAAATTCCTTCTTCCCTACCCACGCATTGATCTATACAAAACAAGCCTAGCTTACTCTGGACCATATGTCTGGAACTCACTTCCACCGAATCTACAAAACATGAATACTTTAAAACCTTTCAAGGAAAATTTGCATAAACATTTTATGTCTCAGTAGTTAAATTATTCGATTACAATGATTAGCGTCCATTCGCTAAGTCTTCTGTGAACCATACTTTGAATAAATCGTCTCAACATAAAACCTACTCCGTTAAAATCGCTCATCCCACTCCCACTCTGTCTACCATCCCTTTTCTCCTCCCCCTACCTACCATTCTCTCTTCCCCACCCTCCTCTGACCTCTCTCTCTCTGTAGTTTTTGTTTGTTTGTTTGCTTGTAAGTTCCTTTTGTTTTACCATCCCCCATCTCATTAGTGCTTTTATGAGCAGTTTGCTTATCATTGTAGAATTAGATTATCATGTTGGTATATTGAATTGTCTGTATGAATGATATGTGCTGAAATAATGTATGCATGACAAGGACAGATTGTAAGACTAGGCTTTGGCCTAAAATCTTCATCCTTGGGTATTAAAGATCAATCAATCAATCAATCAATCTCTCTATCTCTCTCTCTCTCTTCTCTCTCTCTCTCTCTCTCTCTCTCTCTCTCTCTCTCTCTCATGCAGGCACACACACACACACACACACACACACACAACATACACACACACACACACACACACACACACACACACACACACACACACACACACACACTGGCTTGTCCAGAGTTTTTTTTAAAAACAAAGCAAACATACTTATGAACAATAAAAACAGTTCGAATTTTAAGGTAACGTATGCTGTAGTTTTGTGTTTTGTTTTGTTTTTTGTTTTTAAAGAAATAAACACACAGCAAATCTCTGTAACAGCACAATAGAATAGCATATCTGCAGGGGGATTTAGGGAATCATGTTCTCTGCCTTTCTCGTGTCAACCACATCCATGTTACACATGACAATTAAGACAGATCTGTTTAGTTCAGTCTGTATCATGTGGGCTAGTTTCTAATACATGGTTTTTGAGGTCCTTTGAACAGGCAAGCGTACTTCCTCTGTGTTCATTTTGTTCAAGCAAACTTATGCTGTATTCTACTGTTCATTTTGTTCAAGCAAACTTATACTGTATTCTACTGTTCATTTTGTTCTGGCAATCTTTACTATCTCTTTGTTCATTTTGTTCAGACAAACTTACTATCTCTTTGTTCATTTTGTTCAAGCAAAACTTATGCTGTATTCTGCTGTTCATTTTGTTCTGGCAAACTTACTAGCTGTTCATTTTGTTCTGGCAAACTTACTATCTCTTTGTTCATTTTGTTCAGACAAATTTGCTCTCTTCATGTTCATTTTGTTCAGGCTGATTTGCCGTCCCTGTGTTATTTTTGTTCAGGCACATTTACTTGTTCTGTGTCCATTTTGTTCAGACAAACTTGTTCGTGTGTTCACTTTATCGATGCAAACATACTGTGTTTATGTTCATTTTGTTCAGCCAAACTTACTGTCTTCTGTTCATTTTGTTCAGCCAAACTTACTGTCTTTATGTTCATTTTGTTCAGCCAAACTTATTGTCTTTATGTCCATTTTGTTCAGCCAAACTTGCTGTCTTTATGTCCATTTTGTTCAGCCAAACTTGCTGTCTTTATGTCCATTTTGTTCAGCCAAACTTACTGTCTTTATGTCCATTTTGTTCAGCCAAGCTTACTGTCTTTATGTCCATTTTGTTCAGCCAAACTTACTGTCTTGATGTTCATTTTGTTCAGCCAAGCTTACTGTTTTTATGTTCATTTTTGTTCAGCAAACTTACTGTCTTGATGTTCATTTTGTTCAGCCAAACTTACTGTCTTGATGTTCATTTTGATCATCCAGACTTACTGTCTTTATGTTCATTTTGTTCAGCCAAGCTTACTGTTTTTATGTTCATTTTGTTCAGCCAAACTTACTGTCTTTATGTTCATTTTGTTCAGCCAAACTTACTGTCTTTATGTCCATTTTGTTCAGCCAAACTTACTGTCTTTATGTCCATTTTGTTCAGCCAAACTTACTGTCTTTATGTCCATTTTGTTCAGCCAAACTTACTGTCTTTATGTCCATTTTGTTCAGCCAAATTTACTGTCTTGATGTTCATTTTGTCCACAGTCCAGGAAAACTTACTGTCTTGATGTTCATTTTGTTCAGCCAAACTTACTGTCTTCATGTTCATTTTGTTCAGCCAAACTTACTGTCTTGATGTTCATTTTGTTCAGCCAAACTTACTGTCTTGATGTTCATTTTGTTCAGCCAAAACTTACTGTCTTGATGTTCATTTTGTTCAGCCAAACTTACTGTCTTTATGTTCATTTTGTTCAGCCAAACTTACTGTTTTATGTTCATTTTGTTCAGCCAAACTTACTGTCTTGATGTTCATTTTGTTCAGCCAAACTTACTGTCTTGATGTTCATTTTGTTCAGCCAAACTTACTGTCTTTATGTTCATTTTGTTCAGCCAAACTTACTGTTTTATGTTCATTTTGTTCAGCCAAACTTACTGTCTTGATGTTCATTTTGTCCACAGTCCAGGAAAACTTACTGTCTTTGTGTTCATGTTGTGTTGGCAAATTTGGTCTTTGTGCATACATGCAGATTTGTTGTGCTTTGTTTGTTTGTTTTTTTTTGTCGCAAATTTGCTGTCTCTGTGTTTGTTGACACAAATTTGCTGTCTCTGTGTTTGTTCACACAGATTTGCTGTCTCTGTGTTTGTTCACATGAATTTGCTGTCTCTGTGTTTGTTCACATGAATTTGCTGTCTCTGTGTTTGTTCACACAGATTTGCTGTCTCTGTGTTTGTTCACACAGATTTGCTGTCTCTGTGTTTGTTCACACAGATTTGCTGTCTGTGTTTGTTCACATGAATTTGCTGTCTCTGTGTTTGTTCACAGAAATTTGCTGTCTCTCCATTCATTTGATTTGATCTGAACAGTGCTGTATTCCAAACCATTATGTGTCTTAACTAGTTATATTTTATCTGTTGACAGTGTTACATTTTTGAAAAATTCTTTTTCTTTTTCTTTAATGCTTATAATAATTATATTTTGTTCTGTTCATTTGGTGACTTTTTATTTGTTACCTGTCATCTATGTTTTATTTCCTTATTTCAAAACAGAACCAAGCTTTAGCTATAGAAAATGATATTGATATGGGAGATGATTATTTGTTTAATGTGAAAACCCTTTTTGAATCAAATAAAGTTAGGTATAAATCTATTGATTTACTTGTTTGTGTGTGTTTTGTTTGTATAATTTGCTTCAAGAGGTTTAAGTCTTGGTCTTGGTGTGTAGTCGATAGGGCCACACTGTGGCATAATATCGACGATTTAAGTTTTAACAAGTATATATCAAGGCTTCTAGTAAGAAGTTACGTATTTAATGATAGATTCAGAATGAACTCGAACTGTTGACGAAACACGTTATCCTTACAGTTGATAACTTAGCAGTCCTAAATGAAGCCAGACTCACAGGAATGCTAATAGGCCCATTTCAGATCGGCCTTATCAGGTTATCAGCACCTACATTTATCACTTTGGAACAACTCCAAGCTCCGTATGCAGACATTTTCTTCAGCAGAATGGTGACACAGGTATGGCTGTTGAGGGCATGGTTTAATGACAGGCTTAGTTTTGACAAGGAAAGAACTTTGGAGAGTGTCGGAAAGGCACAAACAGAACCCAGACACACATATGATCGCTCGCTCTCATCGCTTTGAATCAAGGTAGTAGAGGCAGTCTACATGAAAAAGTCCGGTAACCTGTTTTTCTGAAGGTTTTATCTACTGATTGTGTTGTGATTGGCGGCCCGTAGCGTTCTGTCGTGCGTGTGTGGGGGTTGAAGGTGGATTCAGCCGAGGGAATGGCTTTTCAGCGGGGTAACAATGGCTATGCAAATACCCTGTCAGTGATCCCTTCAGGGCGGCATTGTGTACAAAAGTCCTTTCTGGTCAAGTCAAAGAGAGGGGAGAGTATAATAATCATGTTTTAATGATTTTACGCTGCAGAAGATTGCTGAGCATGTGGCTGTGCATGCGTATGTGTGTGTATGTGTGTGTGTGTGTGTGTACGTGTGTGTGTGTGTGTGTGTATACGTGTGTGTGTGTGTGTGTGTGTGTGTGTGTGCGTGTGTGTGTGTGTGTCTCTCTGCCATGTGCGTGTGTGCATACAAACACGCATGCATGCACACACACACACACACACACACACACACACACACACACACACACGCTTGCATGTGCGCAGTCATACACACACACATGCATGCACACACACACACACACACACACACACAAGGGGGGGGGGGGGGAGTAGAATTGTCTCTAAATGAATGTTAATGTTATTTTGGATTTTCTGGGGAGAGGAGGGGGGGGGGGGGGGGGGGAGTGAGGGCTTTCTAGAGGCAATGTATTTAAACACACTTCTAAACTAGGGTCATGGTGCCAAATGTTAAACATGTTTTTTCCTGATTTGCAGGACACAACAAGAAATCTGAAAACCTTAGATCACATGCTAGACAATTATCGAGATGTCGGTCGGAATCAACGGTCATCAAATGACAGGGTGAGTATATTTATTTTACGATCAAAAAAGAAAAAAAAACGAAGGAATTATTTTGTGATGTGTATGTGCGTGCGTGCGTGTGTATGTGTGTGTGAGTGTGTGTATGTGTGTGTGTGTGTGTGTCTGTGTGTGTGGTGTGCGTGTGGTGTGTGTGCGTGTGTGTGTGTATGTGTGAGCGCGTGCACGCGCGTGCGTGTGTGTGTGTGTGTGTGTGTGTTTTCTATCAATTTGTGTATGTGTTGTGTGTGTGTGTGTGTGTGTGTGCGCATACAGAGAATACTGGGTATCATCCACAGTCTTTGATAAAACTCATGCCATATGAGGACAGATCAGTGATCTCAATACATGAATTTATGATGATAAAACTCATGCCATATGAGGACAGATCAGTGATCTCAATACATGAATTTATGATGATAAAACTCATGCCATATGAGGACAGATCAGTGATCTCAATACATGAAGATTATGATGATAAAACTCATGCCATACGAGGACAGATCAGTTATCTCAATACATGAGGTTTATGAGGATAAAACTCATGCCATATGACAGATGAGTGATCTCAATACATGAAGATTATGATGATCCACGCTATCATGCAGCACACTGATGTAGATTTATAGATTCACTGAGCATGTGACTCCATGTGTGAATGCGTGCAAGTTTTAGTTGTCTGATATTCCAGTTCTTTATTTGAACTGAAAAATACAATAGTCAAGACCATTGAAGTCAGTGAAAATGTAAATTTATCATGAATTTGAACAAATAAAAGAATTGCATAAATAGACTTGTATGAAAATAATGTAGTGAATTTCCAAATAAACACCAAATGTCTAAAGATTTTTCTTTTGAATTAATAAAGGACTTCAGTAGGAGATTTTTGGAGGATGGAGAATATATTTGTTTCTGTTAACAGTAGGCTTCTTGTCTTTCTAAAGGAAATTACGGAAATGTTCCACTGTTATGTCATTTACCCCTGTTTGTTTAAATAAGGTAATGGTAATGTGCTTCTCTAAAAATGACAACATAGTGAAAATGAAAAGAGGGCCTTTATGTTGTGAAACACAGCACAAACAGCATGGGGTAGGGTGGTCAGCTTGATTTTGTCATGGATGTGTGTAAATTAATGCCTCAAAGTGGGGGGAGTTTACAAAACACAGCTCAAACAATTTTTGAGGATGACAGACAGGGGAAGAACAATGAATTTCTTTTTATTTTCTTGTTTGAAACTGAGGAGACATTGATACTTTTTATTTTCTTGTTTGAAACTGACAAGACATTGATACTTTTTATTTTCCTGTTCGAAACTGACGAAACGTTGATACAGATTATTTTTCCATATCTAGTGTATACATGAGTTCAGTATATTTCCCAATGAATAGAGGAGATCTGTGCATATTTGTGTCGGGGTGAATTGGAATTATAGAGGTAGACTGGAATCAATCCAGTGGTTTGTGCTGTAGCACAGGGTGAGACTTGCGCTGTTCGGTTACTGACAGGCCTGTCGTTTTTGTCAGCATGGCGGCACTGGCACCCTGCCATTGTGCCAGAGGCCGCCACATTATTCATGCTCATGGTATGGCTTTCTGCTCCTGTTCAATGTGTTGAATGGAGCAGGTTGAATGAGTCTTCAGTTTTTAGTACCAAAGCACTGCTCTGTGTGTGTGTGTGTGTGTGTGTGTGTGTGTGTGTGTGTCTGTGTGTGTGTGTGTGTGTGTGTGTGTGTGTGTGTGTGTGTGTGTGTGTGTGAGTGAGAGAGAGAGAGAGAGAGAGAGGAGAGAGAGAGAGAGAGAGGAGAGAGAGAGAGAGAGAGAGAGAGTGTGAGTGTGTGTGTGTGTTGTAAACAAGTTTGATCACTGCACCTGTGAAGATCAGGACCTGTAGGTGTGAGCCTCTCCTGCTGTGTCTGTGAATTGCAGATTTCTGGTACAAAGGGAGCTGGCGTCGCCTGGCTCTAACCATTAAAAGTGCTTTGCTCAGGGGTGATATGATTTCACTTCATGACTAGATTCAGATCATGAATTCTTTTTTATTTGTTTGTTTGTTTTGCTCTTAAATTAAGAAAAGTCATCTGTGTGTGTGTGTGTGTGTGTGTGTGTGTGTGTGTGTGTGTGTGTGTGTGTGTGTGTGTAATAGTTTATGCACTCAGACACAGATACACAGAGTATACACACACACACACACACACACACACACGCAGGCACACTCACAGACACACACACACACACACACACACACACACACACACACACACACACACACACACACACACACACACACACTCACTTTCTCTCTCTCTCTCTCTCTCTCTCAAACACACACACACACATATGCGCGTGCACAGACAGACACACACACACATACACACAACACACACACACTCTCAAACACACACACACACATATGCGCGTGCACAGACACACACACACACACTCTCAAACACATACACACATATGTGCATGCACACACACACACACACACACACACACACATACACACACACACTTGCTCAGTCACTTACCCACTCAACACAGGCAGACAGACACACACACTCTGTCTCTCACAAACACAATCGAGCACACACGCACACACACACACATGTGCACATACACACACACACACACACACACACACACACACACACACACACACACACACACACACAGATGCAGATATTCATTCTGTAATGTCATATAAACCAAAGATTTACCAAGTAGATGTGATCAAAACCCCATGAAAACAGGTTATAAACTGAATAGAAAGAAGGTACACTATGTTAGTTTTTAAGCTTTTTATTTTTAATCAGTCGTTGCAGATGCAGTTTTTAAGCTTTTTATATTTAATCGGTCGTTGCAGATGCAGTTTTTAAGCTGTTTATTTTAATTGGTTGTTGCAGATGCAGTTTTTAAGCTGTTTATTTTTAATCGGTCGTTGCAGATGCAGTTTTTTAGCTGTTTATTTTTAATTGGTCATTGCAGATGCAGTTTTTAAACTGTTTATTTTTTTATCGGTTGTTGCAGATGCAGTTTTTAAGCTGTTTGTTTTTGATCGGTTGTTGCAGATGTAGTTTTTAAGTTGTTTATTTTTGATTGGTCATTGCAGATGCAGTTTTTAAGCTGTTTATTTTCTATTTGTTGTTGCAGATGCAGTTTTTAACCTGTTTATTTTTTATCGTCATTGCAGATGCAGTTTTTACGCTGTTTATTTTTCATTGGTCGTTGCAGATGCGAGGTGAGCTTGACCAGACTATTGAAGACCTCAGAGAAGAAAAGGCCAGAGGATCACAGCTGGACAGATCCTATGGGGTACTGACGTCCTCTTTGATCTTATCTGTATCTCACTATACTTTCCAGATACCTTCTTCTCATGAATAAACGCTTCATTGTAATAAAAACAAACAAACAAAAAATTACTAATTTTTGAGGGTTTAAAATATTGTGTGTGTTGGTATGTATATAAACAGAACCTGTGTGCTTGATGTAATGTGCATGTGTGCACTGTGAAGATCAGAACTAAAAAGGTCATGTTCTCAGGATGTAATGTGCATGTGTGCACTGCGAAGATCAGAACTAGAAAGGTCATGTCCTCTGGAGGTGATGTGCATGTGTGCACTGTGAAGATCAGAACTAGAAAGGTCATGTCCTCTGGATGTGATGTGCATGTGTGCACTGCGAAGATCAGAACTAGAAAGGTGATGTTCTCAGGATGTGATGTGCATGTGTGCACTGCGAAGATCAGAACTAGAAAGGTCATGTTCTCAGGATGGAATGTGCATGTGTGCACTGTGAAGATCAGAACTAGAAAGGTCATGTTCTCAGGATGTCACCATTCTCCACCTTATCCTGTCGCCATCTGTGTCCTTTCATCCTGACTTCCTCAGATGTCACCAGACTCCACCTTATCCTGTCGCCATCTGTGTCCTTTCATCCTGACTTCCTCAGATGTCACCAGACTCCACCTTATCCTGTAGCCATCTGTGTCCTTTCATCCTGACTTCCTCAGATGTCCAGCCTGATGTGGCCCTCTGCGGTCGGCTGGGCTATAAGCAACATTATCTTAACTACCTCAGATGTCACCAGACTCCACCTTATCCTGTCGCCATCTGTGTTCTTTCATCCTGACTTCCTCAGATGTCACCAGACTCCACCTTATCCTGTCGCCATCTGTGTCCTTTCATCCTGACTTCCTCAGATGTCACCAGACTCCACCTTATCCTGTCGCCATCTGTGTCCTTTCATCTGACTTCCTCAGATGTCACCAGACTCCACCTTATCCTGTCGCCATCTGTGTCCTTTCATCCTGACTTCCTCAGATGTCACCAGACTCCACCTTATCCTGTCGCCATCTGTGTCCTTTCATCCTGACTTCCTCAGATGTCACCAGACTCCACCTTATCCTGTCGCCATCTGTGTCCTTTCATCCTGACTTCCTCAGATGTCACCAGACTCCACCTTATCCTGTCGCCATCTGTGTCCTTTCATCCTGACTTCCTCAGATGTCACCAGACTCCACCTTATCTGTCGCCATCTGTGTCCTTTCATCCTGACTTCCTCAGATGTCACCAGACTCCACCTTATCCTGTAGCCATCTGTGTCCTTTCATCCTGACTTCCTCAGATGTCACCAGACTCCACCTTATCCTGTCGCCATCTGTGTCCTTTCATCCTGACTTCCTCAGATGTCACCAGACTCCACCTTATCCTGTAGCCATCTGTGCACCAGACGTCCGACTCCATGAAAATTTTGTTAAGAGATGCCCACATGATGTGATTTCTGAATGTCTGAAAAAGATCAACTTTTTCA
>CM031598.1:293603-463077 GCA_018398815.1 Conus ventricosus
CATATCACAACTACTTGAAGTTATGGAAGATTTAGTTAACATGCTAGAGAATAAGTACTCTGTTGATATAATTTACCTTGATTTCCGTAAAGCTTTTGATACGGTTCCGCATGAGAGATTATTGAAAAAAATGGAAGCATACGGTATAGTAGGTAAGTTGCTAAACTGGATTAGAGACTTTTTGTCAAATAGAAAACAAAGAGTAAGAGTGGGTAACTGTATGTCGACAGAGAAAGATGTTATGAGTGGTATTCCCCAAGGGAGCATTTTAGGACCTGTACTGTTTACTATTTTTATAAATGACCTTCCAGATGAGGTAAATAGTTTTTGTAAAATTTTTGCTGATGATACAAAAATATATGACAAATCAGATAACTATAATAGTCTGCAAGAAAATTTAAATTGCCTCCAAAACTGGTCAGACAAGTGGAATCTATATTTTAATGTTGAAAAATGTAAAGTTTTGCATGTTGGCAAAAACAATCCTGAACATGAATACAACATGAAAATAGATGGTGGAAATAGGCTGGTACAGAAATGTGAGGAAGAAAAGGATCTGGGGGTAATCTTTGATAAAGATTTACTCTTTGATATTCACATTCAAAAATGTATAAATAAAGCAAACCAAATGATTGGATTAATAAAAAGAACTTTTATTTACCTAAATAAAGAAACGTTTTTAAAGTTATATAAAGCTATGGTTAGACCGCATCTTGAATATGGCAATATAATTTGGTACCCACACTTGAAAAGACAGTCAATAGCAATTGAAAGAGTACAGAGAAGAGCTACTAAAATCTTGCAAGAATGTACAAACATGTCTTATACAGATAGATTAAATTACTTAAATTTGCACTCTTTAAAAGGTAGACGTATTAGAGGGGATTTGATTGAAGTGTTCAAAATATTTCACCAGCAAACGGACATACAGTGGGACTACTTTTTTGAGGCTGTTAAAACAGATAGAACAAGAAATTCGGAAGGCAAAATTTTTGTTAAGCAGTTTCATACTAACATGGGGAGATTCAAGTTCAGTAACAGAGTTATTACTAACTGGAACAGTTTGACAACTGCACTTAAATTTGCTAAAAATACTAATGTTTTTAAGAATTTGCTGGATGAAGACTTGAAATTTAAAGTACAGTTTAGAAGCTTTGATGAATAAGAAGGAAAATTTATATTGCATGCATTTTCAACCCTGTCATAAAAGTAAAATAACACGAGGGGACATTGAAAGGCTTAACGGCCTATGTATTGATTACGTCCCTACACTACTACTACTACTACTACTACTACTGCTAACAGTAAACAGACCCAGCGCACAATTTGTTTCTTCTGCTTTTTCCGTCTCACGCTATTGAAGACTTTGACTCAAGCGACTTAATGCAGCAGTCAGAACTGCCGTGGTGGTCATGACTCCCTCAGATGACACCATACACCACACTGTCCTGCTGCCATCTCTGTATCATCAGTCCTCTCATGACTCCCTCAGATGTCACCATACACCACTGTCCTGCTGTCATCTCTGTATCATCAGTCCTGTGGTCATCCCTAAGTGCACCATACTCAGCTTGTCCTGTTGTTTTCCCTAAGTGCACCATCCACAGCTTGTTGCTGTCTATGCCTCAACAGTCCTGCCATCCTGATGTCCCTAAGTGCACCATCCACAGCTTGTTGCTGTCTATGCCCCAACAGTCCTGCCATCCTGATGTCCCTAAGTGCATCATCCACAGCTTGTTGCTGTCTTTGCCCCAACAGTCCTGCCATCCTGATGTCCCTAAGTGCACCATCCACAGCTTGTTGCTGTCTATGCCCCAACAGTCCTGCCATCCTGATGTCCCTAAGTGCACCATCCACAGCTTGTTGCTGTCTATGCCCCAACAGTCCTGCCATCCTGATGTCCCTAAGTGCACCATCCACAGCTTGTTGCTGTCTATGCCCCAACAGTCCTGCCGTCCTGATGTCCCTAAGTGCACCATCCACAGCTTGTTGCTGTCTATGCCCCAACAGTCCTGCCGTCCTGATGTCCCTAAGTGCACCATCCACAGCTTGTTGCTGTCTATGCCCCAACAGTCCTGCCGTCCTGATGTCCCTAAGTGCACCATCCACAGCTTGTTGCTGTCTATGCCCAACAGTCCTGCCGTCCTGATGTCCCTAAGTGCACCATCCACAGCTTGTTGCTGTCTATGCCCCAACAGTCCTGCCATCCTGATGTCCCTAAGAGCACCATACACAGCTTGTTGCTGTCCATGCCCGACAGTCCTGCCGTCCTGATGTCCCTAAGAGCACCATACACAGCTTGTCCTGTTGTTTTCCCTAAGAGCACCATACACAGCTTGTCCTGTTGTTTTCCATAAGAGCACCATACACAGCTTGTCTTGTGGTTTTCCCAAGTACACCATGCACCATACACAGCTTGTCTTGTGGTTTTCCCTAAGTGCACCATACACAGTGTGTCTTGTGGTTTTCCCTAAGTGCACCATACACAGCTTGTCCTGTTGTTTTCCCTAAGTGCACCATACACATGTAAGACTTCTCCAGTGTGGCCGTGTGGCCTCTGCTGACAGTGATATGTTTTGGATCAGTGCCTGTAAGACTGCTCCAGTGTGGCCATGTGGCCTCTGCTGACAACAGTTCTTCAGATCAGTGCCTGTAAGACTGCTCCAGTGTGGCCATGTGGCCTCTGCTGACAACAGTTCTTCAGATCAGTGCCTGTAAGACTGCTCCAGTGTGGCCGTGTGGCCTCTGCTGACAACAGTTCTTCAGATCAGTGCCTGTAAGACTGCTCCAGTGTGGCCGTGTGGCCTCTGCTGACAACAGTTCTTCAGATCAGTGCCTGTAAGACTGCTCCAGTGTGGCCGTGTGGCCTCTGCTGACAACAGTTCTTCAAAAAGGCTCAGTGACAGGGCTAGATGTCTGTGAGATAATGTTTGTTCACCAAGTAAATGAGTGATTAGAAATACTTGTTTAGATGAAAGAGTTTAATGTCCTGATCCCGTAATTTTGTTAGTGTTTACCATCGAACAAGACTGAATTTGCAGAGCGATTCAGTGAATTCGTTAGTGTTTACCATCAAACAAAACTGAATTTGCAGAGCGATTCAGTGAATTTGTTAGTGTTTACCATCAAACAAAACTGAATTTGCAGAGCAGTTCAGTGAATTTGTTAGTGTTTACCATCAAACAAAACTGAATTAATAGAGCGATTCAGTGAATTTGTTAGTGTTTACAAACAAACAAAACTGAATTAATAGAGCAATTCAGTGAATTTGTTAGTGTTTACCATCAAACAAAACTGAATTAATAGAGCAATTCAGTGAATTTGTTTGTGTTTACCATCAAACAAAACTGAATCAGCAGAGCGATTCAGTGAATTTGTTAGTGTTTACCATCAAACAAAACTGAATTTGCAGAGCGATTCAGTGAATTCGGTAGTGTTTACCAACAAACAAAACTGAATTTGCAGAGCAATTCAGTGAATTTGTTAGTGTTTACCATCAAACAAAACTGAATTAATAGAGCGATTCAGTGAATTTGTTAGTGTTTACAAACAAACAAAACTGAATTAATAGAGCAATTCAGTGAATTTGTTAGTATTTACCATCAAACAAAACTGAATTAGCAGAGCAATTCAGTGAATTCGTTAGTGTTTACCATCAGACAAAACTGAATTAGCAGAGCGATTCAGTGAATTTGTTAGTGTTTACCATCAAACAAAACTGAATTTGCAGAGCGATTCAGTGAATTCGGTAGTGTTTACCAACAAACAAAAATGGGGAGTTTGTATTATACTCCCTGTTTGGCTAGTATACTTACCATGTAAGACCATAGCATTCCACGGCAGTTAATCAGCTCTGCCAGGCCGAGATTTTTTGTGGCTAATGCAGTAATAAGACCATCACGTGACGCCCACACTACTTCCGCTAGGGAAGAAGCCGGTGTAAACTTCCTGTTCCTCATTCAACGAGGCCTCCTGAATTTGCAGAGCGATTCAGTGAATTCGTTAGTGTTTACCATCAAACAAAACTGAATTAGCAGAGCAATTCAGTGAATTTGTTAGTGTTTACCATCAAACAAAACTGAATTAGCAGAGCAATTCAGTGAATTTGTTAGTGTTTACCATCAAACAAAACTGAATTAGCAGAGCAATTCAGTGAATTTGTTAGTATTTACCAACAAACAAAACTGAATTTGCAGAGCGATTCAGAGTACAGTGGGTCCCCTGCCTACGGCCAGCGTCAGCGGGAAGAAAAAAGTCCTCAGTTCGTTTTGCTGATGACATGAATCGGGAGCTGCACAGCCTGCATCAGAATGTGCGGGATCTGTCCTCAGATCAGATCCGCCTGGAGGAGCATCTCACACGTGAGATTGATAGACGAGAAGGTAACCATCGATGGCTTACTGTATTTGTTTGTTTGGAGTGTGGGTTGTTTCTTTGTGTTTATCTGTGTATGAATTCATATAAAACTGTGTGGTATATATGTTTATATGCATTAATGTGTGTATCTAAGTATGTGATAACTTGTCTTATTTTAGCTCAGAATTCAGTCACCTAAAGTAGAAATTTAATCATGAAATACAAATTATTTTAAGAAAAATTTGCAAAAACAAAAAGTGTAATGCCTTTGTATGTTCTGTTGCTCAAGATTTAAGAGACCTTTTTAAAATGGAAACATGGAAGAGAAACAAAAAGTGTAATGCCTTTGTATGTTCTGTTGCTCAAGATTTAAGAAACGTTTTAAAATGAAAACATGGAAGAGAGTGAAAAATGTAAACATTCTGATTTGGTTGTGCAGTCATTCAGCTGAAAGGTAAGTTTTTGGAAATATCAGAAAACAAGAAAATGAAACAACAACAACAAAAAACTGCATGATCTATGGAAACTGCAAGATGATTGTTTCATCACACTAAAATAAGCTTGATGTGCACGTGAAGAAGTTTTTATTTTACATGAAGAAGTTTTTATATTCTAGTTTATTATTTTTTGTTTTAGTCAGATTGATGTATTTTTTTTGTTTATTTGTTAATGTTCATTGATTTGTTTGCTTGGTTTTCTTTTTTGACTGTTTAATGGATATTTTGTTTTGTTTTGTTTTGTTCTTGTAATACTTATTAGATTGGGAATATCTGTGTGTATTTGTGCGTATGTATTGGATTTGAGCATGCTTCAAGTTGATATAAACAATTTTGTGTAAGTTCTGTCACCTCTGATAGAACTAAATGTCATACATGTCTTTTATTTCTTCTTGCCATGATAAAAGCGCATCACTTACTGATTTATATGTCAGGACTTTATTGAAAACATGCGTTCCTCTTCCTTCCGTCCCTTGTCTGTGAGCTTTCTTTCTCTCTCTCTCTCTCTCTCTCTCTCTCTCTCTCTCTCTCTCTCTCTCTCTCTCTCTCTCTTTGTCAGTGTCATTGTCTGTCTGTCTGTCTGCCTCTCTCTCTCTCTCCCTCGCTCTCTCTTTCTCTCTCTCTCTCTCTCTGTTTTTATTTTATTTTTGTAAATTACTGTGAATAGTTGACTGATTTAGTTATGTTCAGTTTCTCTTCACAGTTCGATTGATTTAACACCTGATAAGTTTGTGCATAGCGGATGGTAGGAGAATGTGGGGTGCTTTCAGAATGTAAGGGTGCATTGCCATTACTTTCCCTCTGTTTTGGCATTTTTCTGTAGCTTGTGTTCTTAAGACATATGGTTTGTATTGTTGCTGTTATAAGTTACACAGTGAGGGATGTGTTTATGTGTGGTGGGAATGGATTGGGGAGATGCGGGGGTAGGAAGAGGTGGGGGGGGGGGGGGGGGTGGGGGGGGGGGGCTGCTGCTGCTATATTTCCCTCACACATAAAAAAAAAAATATATATATTAAAAAAAACAAAAAAAAACCACTCTACATCTCTCAGAAATATGGATGCTGCAACTAAAGAATTTGCATTAGTAAAGGATTTGTTCTGTTTATCCTTTAATGGATGCATATAAAAGAAAGAAAGAAACAACAGCAAAAAGACGAACAACAACAAAATCTGAAACACATTGATGTGTAATGATCTCATCTCTTGTATGCTTAGTAGATTGATTAGGAATGATGGCCAGACATGACAAGATCTGGTGTATGTTTACAGGTCTGACTCGGACACAAGGCGTGATTTACGAGACTTAAATAGCACATTAAGGCAGACTTCAGATCCAGTATGTTTTTCTTGTGCATGTACATGTGTGTGTATGTCTGTTAGTGGTATGTGTGTTTGTGTATGTGAGAGAAAGACATAGATCTTTGGCTGCTGTTTTTTTTTTTTTCGCTCTGAAGTGTAACATATTGAAGTGTGAGTGAGTAACTTTCAATGCTGACACTTGTTCAAATGTAAAATGAAGTGAGAGTGATGAGCATTCAATATTGATCTTTGTTCAAGTGATGCATTGTGATTCAATACTGATATTGGCCCCAGTGGTGTGAAATGAAGTGAGAGTGATGAACATTCAATATTGACCTTTGTTCAAGTGATGCATTGTGATTCAATACTGATACTGGCCCCAGTGGTGTGAAATGAAGTGAGAGTGATGAACATTCCGCACTGACACTTATACAGGTGTGAAACAAAGCAAACATGGGGAAAATTCAGTTCTACTTGATATCACTTGTTTAAGTGTTGTGTAATGAAGTTAATGATTAATGTTCAGTACTAACTGACAGTTCTTTTGTTCAGCTCTCAGTTTTACTTCATATCACGTGTTTTAGTGTTGTGTGATGAAGTTAGTGAGGAACATTCAGTACTAACTGGCAGTTCCTTTGTTCAGCTGTCGTCACGAGTAGAGCAACGGCTGGCAGCAATCCAAAATGAGATCAGGTCAGACAGGCATGCCCTGGAGCGGCAAGACGACTTGAACTCTCTCTCTTCAGAACTCAAACAGGTTTGGGGGTGTTGGGTGTTTACTTTTGGATGAAAGAAAATCAGCAGGGTAGACAAAGCTATTTTGTTCTATGATTTACTCATGGAAAAGATATTGTGGGTGCTGTGATCATGGAAAAGATATTGTGGGTGCTGAAAAGATATTGTAGGTGCTGTGGTCATGGAACAGATATTGTGGGTGCTGTGGTCATGGAACAGATATTGTAGGTGCTGTGGTCATGGAACAGATATTGTGGGTGCTGTGGTCATGGAACAGATATTGTGGGTGCTGTGTCATGGAAAAGATATTGTGGGTGCTGAAAAGATATTGTGGGTGCTGTGGTCATGGAACAGATATTGTGGGTGCTGTGGTCATGGAACAGATATTGTGGGTGCTGTGATCATGGAAAAGATATTGTTTGTGCTGTGGTCATGGAACAGATATTGTGGGTGCTGTGATCATGGAAAAGATATTGTGGGTGGTGAAAAGATATTGTTTGTGCTGTGGTCATGGAACAGATATTGTGGGTGCTGTGGTCATGGAACAGATATTGTGGGTGCTGAAAAGATATTGTGGGTGCTGTGATCATGGAAAAGATATTGTGGGTGCTGAAAAGATATTGTGGGTGCTGTGGTCATGGAACAGATATTGTGGGTGCTGAAAAGATATTGTGGGTGCTGTGATCATGGAAACGATATTGTGGGTGCTGTGGTCATGGAACAGATATTGTGGGTGCTGAAAAGATATTGTGGGTGCTGTGATCATGGAAAAGATATTGTGGGTGCTGTGGTCATGGAAAAGATATTGTGGGTGCTGAAAAGATATTGTGGGTGCTGTGGTCATGGAACAG
This sequence comes from Conus ventricosus, assembly GCA_018398815.1. Lineage (NCBI taxonomy): Eukaryota > Metazoa > Mollusca > Gastropoda > Neogastropoda > Conidae > Conus > Conus ventricosus. The sequence continues at coordinate 301,342 of CM031598.1, forward strand.
ATATTGTGGGTGCTGAAAAGATATTGTGGGTGCTGTGGTTATGGAAAAGATATTGTGGGTGCTGTGGTCATGGAAAAGATATTGTGGGTGCTGTGGTCAGGGAACAGATATTGTGGGTGCTGAAAAGATATTGTGGGTGTTGTGGTCATGGAACAGATATTGTGGGTGCTGAAAAGATATTGTGGGTGCTGTGGTCATGGAAAAGATATTGTGGGTGCTGAAAAGATATTGTGGGTGCTGTGGTCATGGAACAGATATTGTGGGTGCTGAAAAGATATTGTGGGTGCTGTGGTCATGGAACAGATATTGTGGGTGCTGTGGTCATGGAACAGATATTGTGGGTGCTTGTGGTTATGGAAAAGATATTGTTTGTGCTGTGGTCATGGAACAGATATTGTGGGTGCTGTGGTCATGGAACAGATATTGTGGGTGCTGTGGTCATGGAACAGATATTGTGGGTGCTGAAAAGATATTGTGGGTGCTGAAAAGATATTGTGGGTGCTGTGGGCATGGAACAGATATTGTGGGTGCTGTGGTCATGGAACAGATATTGTGGGTGCTGAAAAGATATTGTGGGTGCTGTGGTCATAGAACAGATATTGTGGGTGCTGTGGGCATGGAACAGATATTGTGGGTGTTGTCATGGAAAAGATATTGTGGGTGCTGAAAAGATATTGTGGGTGCTGTGGTCATGGAACAGATATTGTGGGTGCTGAAAAGATATTGTGGGTGCTGTGGTCATAGAACAGATATTGTGGGTGCTGTGGGCATGGAACAGATATTGTGGGTGTTATGGTCATGGAAAAGATATTGTGGGTGTTGTCATGGAAAAGATATTGTGGGTGCTGAAAAGATATTGTGGGTGCTGTGGTCATAGAACAGATATTGTGGGTGCTGTGGTCATGGAACAGATATTGTGGGTGCTGAAAAGATATTGTGGGTGCTGTGGTCATAGAACAGATATTGTGGGTGCTGTGGGCATGGAACAGATATTGTGGGTGTTATGGTCATGGAAAAGATATTGTGGGTGTTGTCATGGAAAAGATATTGTGGGTGCTGAAAAGATATTGTGGGTGCTGAAAAGATATTGTGGGTGCTGTGGTCATGGAACAGATATTGTGGGTGCTGAAAAGATATTGTGGGTGCTGTGGTCATAGAACAGATATTGTGGGTGCTGTGGGCAGGGAACAGATATTGTGGGTGTTATGGTCATGGAAAAGATATTGTGGGTGTTGTCATGGAAAAGATATTGTGGGTGCTGAAAAGATATTGTGGGTGCTGTGGTCATAGAACAGATATTGTGGGTGCTGTGGTCATGGAACAGATATTGTGGGTGCTGAAAAGATATTGTGGGTGCTGTGGTCATAGAACAGATATTGTGGGTGCTGTGGGCATGGAACAGATATTGTGGGTGTTATGGTCATGGAAAAAGATATTGTGGGTGTTGTCATGGAAAGATATTGTGGGTGCTGAAAAGATATTGTGGGTGCTGAAAAGATATTGTGGGTGCTGTGGTCATGGAACAGATATTGTGGGTGCTGAAAAGATATTGTGGGTGTTGTGGTCATGGAACAGATATTGTGGGTGCTGAAAAGATATTGTGGGTGTTGTGGTCATGGGAAAGATATTGTGGGTGTTGTGGTCATGGAAAAGATGTTGTGGGTGCTGTGGTCATGGAACAGATATTGTGGGTGCTGTGGTCATGGAACAGATATTGTGGGTGGTGAAAAGATATTGTGGGTGCTGTGGTCATGGAAAAGATATTGTGGGTGCTGAAAAGATATTGTGGGTGGCTGAAAAGATATTGTGGGTGCTGTGGTCAAGGAACAGATATTGTGGGTGCTGAAAAGATATTGTGGGTGCTGTGATCATGGAAAAGATATTGTGGGTGCTGTGATCATGGAAAAGATATTGTTTGTGCTGTGATCATGGAACAGATATTGTGGGTGCTGAAAAGATATTGTGGTGCTGAAAAGATATTGTGGATGCTGAAAAGATATTGTGGGTGCTGTGGTCATGGAACAGATATTGTGGATGCTGTGGTCATGGAACAGATATTGTGGGTGCTGAAAAGATATTGTGGGTGCTGTGGTCATGGAACAGTTATTGTGGGTGCTGTGGTTATGGAAAAGATATTGTGGGTGTTGTGGTTATGGAAAAGATATTGTGGGTGCTGTGGTCATGGAACAGATATTGTGGGTGCTGTGGTCATGGAACAGTTATTGTGGGTGCTGTGGTTATGGAAAAGATATTGTGGGTGTTGTGGTCATGGAAAAGATATTGTGGGTGCTGTGGTCATGGAACAGATACTGTGGATGCTGTGGTTATGGAAAAGATATTGTGGGTGCTGTGGTTATGGAAAAGATATTGTGGGTGCTGTGGTCATGGAAAAGATATTGTGGGTGCTGTGATTATGGAAAAGATATTGTGGATGCTGTGGTTATGGAAAAGATATTGTGGGTGCTGTGGTTATGGAAAAGATATTGTGGGTGCTGTGGTTCCTGAAAACTAGAAGTCACTCTGGAGAGCACAGACCTACATCAGAGTCAGACAGATTCGAGATCTGCCCTTTAATCTGGATCTGCACTATCACTAGAACATTTGATATTCCACCAGCAGCCATGGTGAAGTGCTTAATGTTGTGGACTGCCGTCTGGGAGGTCTTGTGTTTGATTCCCACTGGAGCCCACTTATTTGTGGGATCTTTCTGCCCTGACTGGGTCCTACCCAGACTTGAATTTTTGCTATGGACTCAGGTAGGAAGACTGGGACCACACAGTCCAGTTTCATTCACTTTATGGATGCATCTCTGAGTGTGTTGCTCAAATTTCCTGACCAATACTGCAGGTGTCTGTATTTCTTGGGCCTGATGGATGCCCGGATATATTATTACACTATGCGAAGAGTACAGCCAGTCATGCAGTGTCAGACCATAATGGAAATCTGTATCATCATCATCATCATCATCATCATCATCATCATCATCATCACTGACCAGCCTAAGACAAGGTCTCTAGATCTTTGGCCCTTTGCATCATCATCATCATCATCATCATCATTGACCAGCCTAAGACAAGGTCTCTAGATCTTTGGCCCTTTGCATCATCATCATCATCATCATCATCATCATCATTGACCAGCCTAAGACAAGGTCTCTAGATCTTTGGCCCTTTGCATCATCATCATCATCATCATCATCATCATCATTGACCAGCCTAAGACAAGGTCTCTAGATCTTTGGCCCTTTGCATCATCATCATCATCATCATCATCATCATCATCATCATCATCATTGACCAGCCTAAGACAAGGTCTCTAGATCTTTGACCCTTTGCATCATCATCATCATCATCATCATCATCATCATCATCATCATCATCATCATTGACCAGCATAAGACAAGGTCTCTAGATCTTTGCCTTTGCATCATCATCATCATCATCATCATCATCATCATCATCATCATCATCATTGACCAGCCTAAGACAAGGTCTCTAGATCTTTGGCCCTTTGCATCATCATCATCATCATCATCATCATCATTGACCAGCCTAAGACAAGGTCTCTAGATCTTTGGCCCTTTGCATCATCATCATCATCATCATCATCATCATCATTGACCAGCCTAAGACAAGGTCTCTAGATCTTTGGCCCTTTGCATCATCATCATCATCATCATCATCATCATCATCATCATCATCATCATTGATCAGCCTAAGACAAGGTCTCTAGATCTTTGGCCCTTTGCATCATCATCATCATCATCATCATCATCATCATCATTGACCAGCCTAAGACAAGGTCTCTAGATCTTTGGCCCTTTGCATCATCATCATCATCATCATCATCATCATCATCATCATCATCATCATTGACCAGCCTAAGACAAGGTCTCTAGATCTTTGGCCCTTTGCATCATCATCACATCATCATCATCATCATCATCATCATCATCATCATCATCATCATTGACCAGCCTAAGACAAGGTCTCTAGATCTTTGGCCCTTTGCATCATCATCATCATCATCATCATCATCATCATCATCATCATTGACAGCATAAGACAAGGTCTCTAGATCTTTGGCCCTTTGCATCATCATCATCATCATCATCATCATCATCATCATCATCATTGACCGCATAAGACAAGGTCTCTAGATCTTTGGCCCTTTGCATCATCATCATCATCATCATCATCATCATCATCATCATTGATCAGCCTAAGATAAGGTCTCTAGTTCTTTGGCCCATCAAGCCTGTTCACAAGGTGACCTCAGTTTCAGTTGCCTCTCCTTTGGTTTGGTTCTGTTGGGGTCATGGGTATTGGCAAGTGCCTCTCTTTTGGTGTGGTTCTGTCAGGGTCATGGGTATTGGCAAATGCCTCTCTTTTGGTGTGGTTCTGTTGGGGTCATAGGTATTGGCAAGTGCCTCTCCTTTGGTTGGTTCTGTCAGGTCATGGGTATTGGCAAGTGCCTCTCCTTTGGTTTGGTTCTGTCGGGGTCATGGGTATTGGCAAGTGCCTCTCTTTTGGTGTGGTTCTGTCAGGGTCATGGGTATTGGCAAATGCCTCTCTTTTGGTGTGGTTCTGTTGGGGTCATGGGTATTGGCAAGTGCCTTCCTTTGGTTTGGTTCTGTCAGGGTCATGGGTATTGGCAAGTGCCTCTCCTTTGGTTTGGTTCTGTCGGGGTCATGGGTATTGGCAAGTGCCTTCCTTTGGTTTGGTTCTGTCAGGGTCATGGGTATTGGCAAGTGCCTCTCCTTTGGTGTGGTTCTGTTGGGGTCATGGGTATTGGCAAGTGCCTCTCCTTTGGTTTGGTTCTGTTGGGGTCATAGGTATTGGCAAGTGCCTCTCTTTTGGTGTGGTTCTGTCAGGGTCATGGGTATTGGCAAGTGCCTCTCCTTTGGTTTGGTTCTGTCGGGGTCATGGGTATTGGCAAGTGCCTCTCTTTTGGTTGTGTTCTGTCAGGGTCATGGGTATTGGCAAATGCCTCTCTTTTGGTGTGGTTCTGTTGGGGTCATAGGTATTGGCAAGTGCCTCTCTTTGGTTTGGTTCTGTCAGGATCATGGGTATTGGCAAGTGCTCTCCTTTGGTTTGGTTCTGTCAGGGTCATGGGTATTGGCAAGTGCCTCTCCTTTGGTTTGGTTCTGTCAGGGTCATGGGTATTGGCAAATGCCTCTCCTTTGGTTTGGTTCTGTCAGGGTCATGGGTATTGGCAAGTGCCTCTCTTTTGGTGTGGTTCTGTCAGGGTCATGGGTATTGGCAAGTGCCTCTCCTTTGGTTTGGTTCTGTTGGGTGTCATGGGTATTGGCAAGTGCCTCTCCTTTGGTTTGGTTCTGTCAGGGTCATGGGTATTGGCAAGTGCCTCTCCTTTGGTTTGGTTCTGTCGGGGGTCATGGGTATTGGCAAGTGCCTCTCCTTTGGTTTGGTTCTGTTGGGGTCATAGGTATTGGCAAGTGCTGGTTCTGTCAGGGTCATGGGTATTGGCAAGTGCCTCTCCTTTGGTGTGGTTCTGTTGGGGTCATGGGTATTGGCAAGTGCCTCTCCTTTGGTTTGGTTCTGTTGGGATCATAGGTATTGGCAAGTGCCTCTCTTTTGGTGTGGTTCTGTCAGGGTCATGGGTATTGGCAAGTGCCTCTCCTTTGGTTTGGTTCTGTTGGGGTCATGGGTATTGGCAAGTGCCTCTCTTTTGGTGTGGTTCTGTCAGGGTCATGGGTATTGGCAAATGCCTCTCTTTGGTGTGGTTCTGTTGGGGTCATGGTTATTGGCAAGTGCCTCTCCTTTGGTTTGGTTCTGTCAGGGTCATGGGTATTGGCAAGTGCCTCTCCTTTGGTTTGGTTCTGTCAGGGTCATGGGTATTGGCAGGTGCCTCTCCTTTGGTTTGGTTCTGTCAGGGTCATGGGTATTGGCAAATGCCTCTCCTTTGGTTTGGTTCTGTCAGGGTCATGGGTATTGGCAAGTGCCTCTCCTTTGGTGTGGTTCTGTTGGGGTCATGGGTATTGGCAAGTGCCTCTCCTTTGGTTTGGTTCTGTTGGGGTCATGGGTATTGGCAAGTGCCTCTCCTTTGGTTTGGTTCTGTCGGGGTCATGGGTATTGGCAAGTGCCTCTCCTTTGGTTTGGTTCTGTTGGGGTCATGGGTATTGGCAAGTGCCTCTCCTTTGGTTTGGTTCTGTCAGGGTCATGGGTATTGGCAGGTTCATGGCAACTGTTGTAGTACGGATGTGGTGATGTCCTCCAGAAGGAGAGCTCACTCATGCTGGCCCTACTACTAAGCAATTATTGTCATAAAGAGGGAGTACAGGAGAACACCACTGTAATGACCAGGCAGCAGTGTAGTCCCTCTTCAGGTGGGTAGAGGGAGTACAGGAGAACACCACTGTAATGACCAGGTGGGAGTGTAGTCCCTCTTCAGGTGGGTAGAGGGAGAACAGGAGAACACCACTGTAATGACCAGACAGCAGTGTAGTCCCTCTTCAGGTGGGTAGAGGGAGTACAGGAGAACACCACTGTAATGACCAGACAGCAGTGTAGTCCCTCTTCAGGTGGGTAGAGGGAGTACAGGAGAACACCACTGTAATGACCAGGGGGAGTGTATTCCCTCTTCAGGTGGGTAGAGGGAGAACAGGAGAACACCACTGTAATGACCAGGCAGCAGTGTAGTCCCTCTTCAGGTAGGTTGCCTTTGGATGACTTGACATGTACTGCTTTCTGCGGCTGGCCAGCGCTGGGGCAGTGGCAGGACGGGCCAGGCAGAAAGGAGGGGGGTGGGAGGAGGGGCCAGGCAGAAAGGAGGACAGTGGCAGGACGGGCCAGGCAGAAAGGAGGGGGGTGGGAGGAGGGGCCAGGCAGAAAGGAGGGCAGTGGCAGGACGGGCCAGGCAGAAAGGAGGGGGGTGGGAGGAGGGGCCAGGCAGAAAGGAGGGGGGTGGGAGGAGGGGCCAGGCAGAAAGGAGGGGGGTGGGAGGAGGGGCCTGGCTGTGGATAGGGGGCCAGAAAGGTGGTGGGTGGGACGTAGCACAGAAGATGGGATAGAGCAAAAAACGTTTTGGAATTCCATGAAAAATGTATTTCTAAAATTAATGTGTTTTTCCTGTGGCCACATTTTATCTTTTTATCAGTTTATTTATGTATTTTTTGTGTAATCTCGCTGACAAACACACAAACAGATACACATGAAAAAATAATCTTGGTAGAAATGACAAAGAACGCGTTTTGTAAACATTTAGATGTCAGGACTCCAAAAGCACCCGCAACATTCTTCACGGCAGGAGGCAGCAAATCATGGCCAAGTACAACAGTGCCACTCGAAACATGCAGGCAGAGTCTGCTGGATGGGGCAGATGACTGGGAGTGCACTGCAGACCTCCCAGAATGGAAGAGTCACCCAGAGATCATCAGCAAGAGTGGCATGAGACCAGACATAGTAGTCCACTCTAAGTCAACCAAGCAGCTGATCATGATCGAGCTCACGGTACCATATGAGAACAGAATGGAGGCAGCTCAAATCTACAAGACTGAAAAGTATGCTGATCTGGCAAACAGCCTGAGGAGAGAAGGCCATCAGGTCAAAGTCCTCACTGCAGAAATTGGAGCTAGGGGATTTGTAGGAACGTCTGCATACAGCCTCATGAAACAGCTCTCAGTTGCAGGGAAGGAAAAACCTAGAGCCCTGAAAGCAATGGCAGAAGCGGCAGAGAGGTGTTCAAGCTGGATTGGTCAAGGAGGAACAAAAGTGAACTTCATAAGGCTTAATTTCCCTACAAATATCAGGTGTCCCTGTGGCTCAGTGGTTAAAGCGCGAGTCATTAAGTAGAAAATGAGCATGTCCAGAGGGTCATGGGTTCGAATCCCAGCCATGGCTCGTCCCAAGATGGGGGGAAAAAAAGGGGGGGCAGCAGAGGGACATCCGGAGTCATGAACCGGGTGTGGCCCAACCCCCTAGAGTGTCAGGAGATAAGGGCCGAAACACTTGCTTGAAGGGGGCTTCTCTTCTGAGGACTCTCTGCTGCCACGCTCTCCACGAGTTTCTTTCTACTTAGATTTGGTTATGTTTCTTCTGTGTATGTGTGTGTGTGTGTGTGTGTGTGTGTGTGTGTGTGTGTGTGTGTGTGGTACTCACATCCTCTCACAGAGACTCCTTTTCTTTTCTTTTACATAAAAGAGCAATACTTCATGTTTCAAACTCCCAAGTAACTGATTTTGTTCATTTGTAGTAAGCAGATCTGCATATGGTATGTTTTATGGTATAGTATTCAGAAAGAAATCGTAAAGATTTTTTTTGTTCATTTCATGCCCATCTTGCAATGCTGTCATCCTGCACACTATGTAATCTCTGTCCAACTTGGGGAATTGACCAACAAGACTTTCTCACATACTGCTAATTGGCCACGAGGAATGGAACTAATAACATGTGAGAATAGCAAGTGTACTATGACATGGAGCTGATTCTTTGCCTGACCACTGCCATACCCGAGGGCTGACAGACAGACTGAAAAGACCCTTTCTTGAAAGGCAAAACAGGGGTACTATTGGAGCTGGAGTGAACTGGAACATGGAAGTAAGCATCAGAGAGGAAAGACTCACAACCCAACCTCTGGGATGATGGAGGTGCTTGATCTTCATACCATCTCCATGGCAAATTCTGGAGGGGAAATATTAAGGTTCAGTCCGCTGTGGTTGATAGAGATGAAAAAACCATGGGCAAAGGAAGAGGGATCTCTGTAATTGTACCTTCCTAAAGAAGAGAAATAGCCTGCCCTACAAAAACTGCAGTCTTTGCAGGGTTTGAAAGCAATCTTGGTCCAAACTGCAAACAACATCAAGAAGAAGGGGGTGGGGGTGGAAAAGGAAATGCCTTCCTTTGTCATTGACAGAACTCAAACGTCTGACATATGACATTCCATGGAGGAAAAAAAGCAAGAAGAAATAGGGAGCAGGAGAAACGCAGCATGGTGAAACGCCCAAGAAACTTTAGGAAGGGGAATTCCCAAACGATGAAGGGTCCTGAACAGGAGCATGACCCAGAGGCCCTAAACTCACTGTGTGTGTCTTCAGCTATTACAAAACCTGAAAATTGTCCTCACTAGCACTGCCTTACTTTGAGTCACTGTGTGTGACTTCAGCTATTACAAAACATGAAAATTGTCCTCACAAGTCACGCCCTTACGTTTGAGTTCACTGGTGTGTCTTCAGCTATTACAAAACCTGAAAATGTCCCTCCGCGAGCACTGCTCACATTGAGTCACTGTGTTGTATCTTCAATCTATTACAAAACCAGAAAATTGTCCACACTACACAGCCTTAATGCTGATCACTGTGTGTATCTCACTAATACAAAACCTGAAAATTGTCCTCACTAGCACTACCTACTTGAGTCACTTTGTGTGTGGTCTTCACTATTACAAAACCTGAAAATTTCCTCGACGAGCACTGCTCACTTGAGTCACGTGTGTATCTTCAGCTATTACAAAACCGGAAAATGGTCCCTCACTAGCACTGCTGTATGCTGAGTCACTGAGTGTGTCTTCCTAGCTAATACAAAACCTGCAAATTGTCCTCACTAGCACTGCCCTAACAGTTGGAGTCACTGTGTGAGTCCTTCAGCTATTACAAACCTGAAAAATTGTCTCACCATCACTGCCTCACATGAGTCACTGTGTGTATCTTCGAGCTATCTACAAAACCTGAAAATTGTCCTCCACTAGCACTGGCCTTAGTTTGAGTCACTGTGTGAGTCTTCAGCTATTACAAAACTGAAAATTGTCCTCCACGAGCACTGCCTTATGATTAGTCCCTGGGTGGTGTCTCACTATTATCAAAACCTGAAATTGTCCTCACGAGCACTGCCATAATGTTGAGTAAGAGAATGTTAAATTATGTACGTTCACAAACCACCCATCTTATTATGCACGAACACCCCCCTTTTACATCTAAATCAACGCCATTTCTCATGTCACTTTTTTGTTACAATTAACACCTGCCTGTTTCACAATTACAATTAACACGCAAAAACCTCTAAAATTGACTTAATTGTTAATGTAAAAACGGTGGCCTTGCGTGCTAGATCAGATTGTGTGATTCGTGAAAAAACATATATTACATTCTCCTCCAGACACATAAAATCAACTAACGCATATGGTTTAACAGTTCCACACCCCCCAGACGGATTTCTAATCAATCATGCGCCACGGCATTCGTTGCCAGTTGTGTGCAGCGGGCCGTGCAAATCACGTGACAGCTCACTCTCACGTGGCTCGATTAACCAGAGGACAGTAGGTATGACATCATTCCTGGCTGGTTGGCCGTTATTCCAAGCCAGGATCGATCTTTTTCCGACCGGAGACGCTGAGATGGGGGACAAAGGTTTTAAGGCTCTCTGTTTTTTGATACCGGTATCTGACCAATCAGCGGCCTAAATCTTTTAGGACCGAAGCAAAGGAAACGGAAAATGACAGAAAGTGAAGAACTAGACTAATATTTACGTAATTGTTTTGTAGAGAAACTTGATTATGAGCCGATCAGACGAAGGTTCTTTTATGAAGCTGAAAACATTGCTAAATTACCGCCTGTTTTGTTGAAGATTGGTTCTATGATCAAAGCCTGAAAATCGTAAAAACTCGTAGTCATGCGGGGGCGAGGTGAGCCATTGGCTTGAAAGGAACCAAAAACGTCTTTTTAAACAATCTAAACCCCAAAGCGCCAGGATATTATTATAAAAAACTGAACTTCGATGAACCCAGACCGTCTGTACGGTTACGCTAAGAACAATTTAGAAACCGTTCGGATCCGAACGGTTTACAGCCAAGCAGAGACGCAGCGCTCCACCCTGGTCGTTCAAAGTCATGATAGCAACCTCCCCAGCTCGCAACGCCACTGAATCATCGATTGGTCGCCGCTGGTTTGATGCTTTCTCTGCACGACTACTGAGCCGCTCCAGCCATGCGTCAAAAGGTCATGAGAGAAAGAGAGAGGGGAAAAAACTTGTCACGCTTTCCAGCCCCCACCCCCACACCCCCGCACGCCACCCACCTCCTACTCATTCACACCCACCCCCCACACGCGACCGCCTACCCTACACCCGCACCCTCCCCCACCACCACGCACGCACATAACATCTTTTGAATCATACAAAAAACAAAGAAATAACATGGGTTACTTGAACCAACAAGATTTACATTCTCTCCCTATACTATAAAAATTAGGTTTTACAGTACGCTCTTCTACTTCAGCACTATTAATAAATCAGAACAAACAACCCGCTTTCCGTCTTGATTAGTTTATTTTTACATCTAATGAGTTTATAGGCCGCATTAATTAATTCAATAATTCACTGTTTTTCCACTGAAGATTAATCGATAATCGCATAAACCCCCGCCCTAGTTGATGTGCAAAACCCTTAGAACTGTAAGACGGGTACCATCAAACAAATTAGTTATCTGTTCTATTAACTGTTGTAAATGAACATACAACATAGGGTTCACGAGAAAATCAGAAGTTTATCACCTCAAATGATAAACATCTTCTCTTGTACTAAATCTATAAGCTCTAACGCTACTGTTGGAAACCAAAGATTTGAGCAAGGCCTTTAGGAAAGTATACGTCTACTCTCTTCTTTTCTTCTATGTGGAAATGTATAGTAATTCCTGAGGATTGTCCTCGTTAATTTTTCAACAATATGTTATATTCCGCAAGACATCTTTAAAGAACAAAAGTTGTAGTAACAATAGGTAATTTGCCATGAGGTTATTGAATGCCAGCCTCGTTACTAATATTGATCCAGTTATTTGGGGACGGTCGTCAGTTATTTAGCCCACATAAATTTAAAGCTCCTCCCCAATTTCTTTAAGGCAATGTTACAACTCCCGCGCCAATTTACAATTGGATAAGTTAAGGAACACACGCTCGTTGTGCAGGGGGGTAGTGATGTACATCTTTATATAACTATTTTTAAAAAACTATTTAAAAAATGGAACCTTTTAAATATATGAAAGTGCCACTTACAGATGTAGGACGTTTATAACCCAAAATCTTTGACTTCAGCAATAAAACCATTGCAGTAGATGGATCAATATGGCTTCCAAGTTAACTTGTAAAACCCGCTAACTAGATATTTAAATCCGCCAATAAATTTTGACAGAAGTACCATCAGCATGGACATCCCACCCTTGATGTTTTAATCAGAATCAGTTAATTTTTGCTGTTTACTGCGCAACCCAGTTTTGGTGTTTCATAATGCAAACATTTAAACCGCACCCCAATCTTTTTAGTAAGGTCAGTATATAACTTTCAAGTTTATTACGCATTCCAGACGAATACTAACTGAACATCAAGTAGTCTCCTAACGACAGCGCGTTAAATCCATTTAACCGCCCAATGGACAATATGCATATGAAAGAATCTGCAACGAATTTATCATGGATCCTTCAACTGATTTTAGACAAAAGTAGACCGCAAATCAAGGGTTAGGCACTTGTTTTTTTGTGGGGTACAAAACTGAGAATATAATTATGACTACTGGCCCGGTCACACCTCTTTTCAACCAACCAAACCAAGTTTTCGATTTGGATCCATAGAACAAAAACATCCTAATGCTTGGGCAACATTTATCTTAGATGAAAGTAAAGGCCTAACATGCCAGGAGTGCAAAGACTTAATGACTCCATAACGGACATACGTTAGGTGTCCCAATTAGGAGTCACAATCACAGACTAAGTCTACATAGGTTGATCAATCTACAGGGTTTGATGCAGAAAACAATTTTCTAGCCATTTGAGAAGATGCTATTAACTCTGCGTTGAGTTGCCTTCCAGCATACAAAGGTATCAAGACGTTCTTGCACATGCAAGGTCAAAGTTGACTTTGTTGTAGGTCATGGATTATACATGCTGCCCACTGACTTAGACTGCAGATTGGTATGTTACAGAATATAAAACGAAATCCTCATAGCTGGAGACCGACCAAAACTTAGGGCATACAAATCAAGGCTTAAACACAAGGCCTTGCCCCATCCATTATTAAAAAGTCTAAACCCTGAAGAAAGCGAATACGCCACCAGAATAAGCGAACCACAGCCAGAAAGTCAGCCCAGAAAGCACGCCACCTGTTAATGTACTCACACACTGACAGTCACAAACTAGCGAAAAGAAACCCTCGTTGTTTTTTTTAACTTTTACTGATTAGCCATACTTTTATTTCACAAAAATTAATCCAGCAGCTAGCACTCCTAACGTCCACAGAAAAAATTTTTTGGTTTTCCCAAGAGCCATATAACCAGCAACTTTGCCTATATTAGACAAAACCCAAACTAACAACACTACCTATTAGCCAGGCAGAGCATCAAGCGCTTGGCTGCTAACTACTTTAAATAAGTTTGCTAGATGGATGCAAATGTTTTCTAATCCAACTTTTACCCGGCTGAGCGTTGGAGGCGCTACTGGCCCTGTAGGTGCACTGCCGGTTAAGCATAAACCAGTGTAGAGATAGCAAACCCCAACAGCTGTAACATACTAACTATGTGTCATCCCCTGTACCCTGAACCAGAGTCCTTATTCTTCACTAGCGACGTGTTTTCCTAAAGTATTTTGTTTATAGTTTCTCTTATTCTGCTTGGTTTGATGCTAGCTGCCTCTGTTATGGACAGCACTCTAACCTGCGCCCTTTGTAGCAATAAATCTGTATTTTCTCTGTATTCTAGCCTTTTCTTCATGCCCTAAATTGTTATCAAGTCTGCATCAGCTAGTTTAATTTCTTCTTCTTCTATCACTCGATCTAACTCACCAAGTTTTTGCTAAATTGTTTTGTTAGTTCACCCCTTATTGTCCGCCAAGCAGCAATTCAGCCCCAAGATGTTCATGCAATAGGCAATGGAGAATCGTCAATTGTTTTTTTAACTGTGTCCTCCTCTTAAAACTCGATTCAATTTTTCTGCTATAAGTTCATCTGCTGTTCGATTTAATTTCCTTGAAGAGGAATGCTTTTTGTAATATAGATTTTTGACAACATCCTTGCCCCAAGTTCTGTAAACGACAGCGGCTTCGGCTCAAGCTCTAAAAGGTTTAATGTTCAGCCTTAGGCAATAGGGAGTTTTCGTCTAAATTGGTGCTTATTTTAACAACTTGTTTGGTGTTTTGCGTTGAAGACTATTACGCGACCATCCTGCTCCAGTTCTTTATATACAATTGCCCAGCCAGGTCCTTCCTCAAAAACGTTGAGGATCAAGCACGCCCGGTAGCTCTCGCCCTAAGCGTCCATAGAATGTTCAATTCGCTGTCCGCAATAGTTCTTGACGTTGGCTAGGAGTAAAGACCCCGCACCTTCAAGCTTCCTTCTTGCAATGAGGGCATACTTCTTCATCTTCTTCTTCTTCATCAACAGATCAAACTGTCAAAATCTCAGCCTTATTTTATTTAATATTCTTTTTTGTTTTTATTAAAAAGATGCACTCATACGGTTGTGACTCAAACCCATACAGAAAAGAGAAGGGAACCCCACGCGTAAAAGGTATAAGCAGACTGATAATAAGTGTAAAATACCCATCAACAGTTCACCGGACAAGATTTAATAGTCAGGTTCCCTGATCTTGCGCAGACGATGTAATTAATGCCATGCAAGACACGCTAAACTATCATCCAAAATAGAGTATTACAGTCGAGGCAATCCTAATGCTACAGTTTGTTGCTAATTTATTGTAGGGGCTTATCGTTGAATCATATCAGTAATAAGACTGGATGGGCACAGACGTCTTTATACTAATTCAAGGCAGGACATTATGCCCTCTATTTACTGATCTATGGGGTTAACTACCTTAAAAAGAAAGAAAGAGAAAGTTATCAGGGACATACAAATCCGCAAAACGGTCTCAATCACATGTTTAAAGGCGGAGATGCAAAGAATATGTTAAAGATGAGGCAGTAGCAGAAGCATTTGGCAACAGATTTTCATCCTCTAGAATTTGAGCAGTTAAAAGACGCATATGGCCATATTACCAAGGCGCACTAAAAGAAAAACTTTAGTTATAATTCTGACATTTTACTCCTAGCAGATCGTCATTCGTCTGAAGATCCTTTAGCTAAATACGCTTTAGTGACATCACTCTTGAGTTTGATGTTGTTACAAACCCAGGACTGGACGCAGAGAAACAATCTTAACCCAGTATAAAAATAAAACAGTTAATTTATATGAAGGGTTAATAGCACTCCAATACAGAAAATAGAAAACAAGCGGGCCACTCTCTTGAACAAACATCTACATCAGTCTCTGAAGTCTTTAAAGGAATTTTGTTATTGTTTACTGAAGAAACAACCTCCTATATCAGAGAGAATTAGAAGCGATTTATAAACCAAAAATTGAGAATGGTTGACTGTGTCATAAATGGCAAGTCTGATCATGGTGTATTCTGGGTGGCCGCGCGCGGACTTTTACTCCTCACCACACTTTGAGAAATAAGAAAGTTGTTCGCTGGTAGTTAAAGGAGCAAAGGGATCCTGAAGTTTGATCGTGTATGTAAAAAACTTCGGCCTTTATGATGTAAGACAACGAATACTACTTAATAAGTAAATATGGGCTGTGGTTGGACTTAGATCTAACATTGACAACAGATTTTTTTGTAAGTGGAGAAAGGAAAGGCAAGAGGTATAAAAATAATATTCACAAGAAATCAGACGGAAACGCACCAATAAAAATGCCTGATTATTATGGTTTGTGATGCTCAGTTAAACATTGAAGAAAACAGGTTAAAAGACGTGGCCTTATAAATGGTAGAAGAAATATATAACTAATAAAACAGATTGATAGCTTGAAGTTTCCTGCCAACAGATCCCAACTGTCTCTTATCGGTGGGAATTACTGGAATGTGGGAAAACTGTATTCGTACATGATTTGTTACAAACAATATACAGGTTTCATTACGAGCACATTGTTTATATACTGCACAACCATTAAGCACAACCAAGTCTTTACAAAGGAAAAGGAAGTTATTGGACACACGATAATAATATTACTAGTTGATCCTAAGCGACAAACTGAGTGCGACAGTTTAGACATTACTATAGACTAATTGTGATGGAACTGAAACACTGTATATTATTATGAACTGTTACAGCTGAACTTGGACATTGTATAAAAAAAAAGAAAAGCTCTGTCAAAGCTAGCCTTTAGTGGTCGCCACGCCTTAGTTTCTGTTGCTCTTAACTCAAAAATGCAATGCTGTCTTAAAAGACTTTAGATCGCATTTAAAATCAGTTGTATTATTTTACACTAAGGACAAAAGATAGTTTGAAGAATTTTTTAAGTGAATAATAATAACTAAAAAAGGGTACAACGCCAAGAACTAAACAATATGTCAGAAAGAATTCATTAGAAACACTAACACGCTATACTATGCTTACGGACTGTAACCCTCCATTCAATACGTTTGTTTTATTGTAAATTGTTTATTATTAATTGCTTTATAACCATATTATTTATTATAATTTTTTAAAAATATAAAAAGAATGCACTGCGGGCCAGAACCAAAAGCGGAGCTAGCTCCTAAATGCTCTGCAGTAGAGCTAAAAGACCTAGAGACACAACCGAGTTTGATCTAATAGGAGTGCCAGGAATGTTTATGGATTTTGAGTACACAGATGATGGGTTTACAAACAACAGAAATTGAGAGACAAAAAACGACAGCAAATCCTGCCCTAAAGAGATAAAAATATAAGAGCCGAAACGAACTTTGGCAAATATGATAGCAAACTTCATAAATAGAATGCTTGGTAGGGCGTATGCTTCCTGAAATTGACTGGAATTTAAAGTGAACTACGAAGCCCCTATGTATACTACGATAGCGAAAAACAATTTTAGAAAGCTTTTAATGCAGGCCCCTATCATGTAGCCTAGTTCCAGGAACAGCAACAGAAAAACTATTGGAAATAACATAGGCAGGGGTTTGAATATAAACACAGAGAAAGATGTCCTTAGCGAAGTGGGGGGCGGCAACCGCGGTTAGAATTTAACGCCCAACCACTACAGTCTACTACCAAGACAAATGTACGATGCTTTTTTTTCCTTATTATTACTCCGAGGGAGGGCAATACAAGTTTTGCCAGAACATACGTTAAATCAGAGTATACAAATAAAGGCTGAAAAATTGGATGCCCCTCTAGACTCAGTATTGCAATTACTAAAACGGAGATAAAAATAAACACCTTTGTATCATCTGACAAGGTTACTATAATGGTTGACAAAGACAAACTAACAATACTTGGCTTTATTTTCATTAAGAAATGTTGATTTTATTGCGTTTTACTCTGTTTAAATGAAGTGCTGCCAGAAGTATTAAAAAAAAAGGATTAATTAAAAAATGATCTTGATTAAAAATGGAGGTTCAACAGTTTAGGTTAGAGCAAATAACTGAACTTCAAAAGGAAATAGAAAACGACTGGATAAGTATAGAGTTACTAGAAAGAAATATGCTAAAGCTTTAAATACTCTTTCTTATGTAATTAAACTGGCTCATCGGCTGTAGCTAGCGTAAGTGCTGGTTCTAAGCGTTGCTGTTTAGCTAGTGGGGTCGAGCGCCAGAAATCTTTAGCTTTAGGGGGCCTGGTTTGGGTTTTAGGCACTGTGTCTATGTTTGTAAGTGCTGTTTTAAAAAAATTAACTCCTAAATTACAAAAGCACAACTGCCATTGAAAGCCCAAAGCATCGGCAAAACTTTTTTTCATTAAGATTAAGAATAAGTAAATCATTACGGGAAGAAACATTACAGACGAAGAATTTCAGAACTTATGGCTAAACGGTGGGGATTACAGGCGACAGAAAATTGAACTTCAAAAGGAGTGGAAAAAAGACGTTAACTTCACGACAGGTAGATACTGATGCAATTAAACAGAACATTAAAAAACAAACCACGATCGGTTAAACCCAAAATGGGCCAAAAAAATAAGTTTAAAAAAAAATAAATACTATTTTTTTTTTTTTAGCCCACTGTGTTTTGGGGGGACAACTTGCAGCTCTTCACAACAAAGGGATCTTTTAGGCGCAGGCTTTTTAGAAGAGAGAGTCCTCTTTTAAATAATATATGGGAGGGTTGTTTTCATGATTCTTTAAACCCTTCATATACATCTACGCTCCATATAGGTTTCTGTGGCTCTAATTCTAACATCACCTTCTGCCTCCCCGGGGGCATACAAGTATCTTACTTTTAGTCCAAACGGCAAGAGTTTTTGAGCCCCCTGCACATCTTCATATGCTAATTTTTTTAAATTTGATTGCGTTTACTGGTTTAAGATTTGTTGCTTTAAATTCTTCATTGTTTCATGGCGCGTAAGACTGCTGCAATCTCCTAACCCATTCTGTGTTGCGCGTTCTGTCCATAATTTCTCTGTGTATTGATAGGTAAACGGGCGTTCAGCTAGTTTCTTATTAAAGTTTTCTACTAGGGCTTGTGATCAAAGGTTGCCTGGGATCCCTCTCCTAACTGTAACATGATGTTTTAAAAACAGCTGGTTTACAGACCTTTAAACTCTTTTCCATCATCAATTGAATCATCCTAGGATACTTTAATGGACCTCGCATGTATATTTGTTTTTAAAGCCACAGCCACAGCAGTTGAGCTTTTATCCGTTAAAGGTTCAGCGTCTTTGTATCTTGAACCCATGTCAACAACTGTTAGAGCATACTTAAACTTTTTTCTTCTAATTTTAAACATGGGGAAGATACAGCAAGTCCATCTGGGGGGTGTCATTTGGAACTGATTTAACAAATCTAGGCCTTATTATTCTCTTTGGGGCAGGCAGATATATTTCCCAAAATTGCCTGTTTTTGAAAGCCAGTCTTTCGCATCTGATTCAGACACTCTAGCAGTTTTAAACTCATTTTTTTCAATACAGTCTTTCCTTTCCAATAACCTTTAGGAGAATAATATATTTGTACTTCGTATTGTCCATAAGAAGGACTGTATTTTAATTGTATTTTAAATTGTTTGTGCAAGAATATAGATTGCTCCCATAGCGCCCACAATAAAACCAATTTCTGCTACTTTCTGTTCTTCTGAGGGTTTTCATAAAAAGCCCAGACAGTTCTGGCGGTGGCGATGTAGAAACTTCTTTCCTGTCACTAAGTAATACTCATTCATTGCCTCATCAACGTCTGTAAATGTGTGCTCTGCATGGCCTTGTTCTCTTAACTTTTATTAATAAAGTCTAAGTGGGCAATTCGTCTTTTCTCGTAAGCGTCTCTTGCCTTAGCTAAATCTTCTATTGCTTTGTTATGACGTTCTCTTTCTTTATCAGACCGCAATTTACTAAACATATAATTGCTTCCAGAGAAGGCTAAAGCGTTAACAATAGCTCCTCCCACCATCATAACTACTCCCGCCATCTTTTATAAATCAATATTTTCTTATGAATTAATCTTTCTATGAACTAATATTTTCTGGGATAATCCCCTGTTAACAAGAAAGTCTTTGACGCAATCCCTGCAGTAATTACAACTATAACCTTAACAATATCCCCCAATGTCTAACCTTCCTAGGTCAGCTGGCTTCATTTTTTAAAAAGTTTTTTGCTAACACACTATAGCCTACACTAAGACCGCTAAAAACAGCAGAGTGGGAAATCGTAAATTTAATAATCTTTTTTTTTCACTCATCTTTTAAATTTAAATAAAAAAATAATTAAAAATAATCATAATACGAAAGATTGTCTATGTGCTTTTTTAAACAGATAATCCTTTGTTGTTAAAGCTAAAAATAAGGTTGCAACTAGTTTTGGCGAATCTTCTATTTTTTCCCATGTTGGGGGGTTTTATTCCTAACAAACTTTTGCAAGGGGTTGAATAGACTATCACACCAACGATAGGCACAGCATAATTAACCACGTTAAACCATGGTTTTAAAATATTATATTATTTTTTATTGCTTTTTAAAATGGATTTTGACGAACTATTAAAGTGGGGAGGAGCAAGCAGGCTACTCAGCAGACAACTGCCATAAAAAAAAGATTATACTCTCTAGCCGCATGTGGGAAAAAATAAACAGTATTTAGGTGTTGAACTAAGTATTTAGGGAGATTCAACAATTGTCTACATCAGACGTTGAGAAGTACTACGCTAGGTACGAAGCACAGTTAGGGTCGAAAATGGTTAATCGGTGGGTCAGAAAAATGATTAGTTTATATGCTAAGTTAGTAAGTAAGATGGCGCCGGTTGATTCAGAAGATGATTTAAAAAAATGACTTATCACAAGATCCGGTTTTAAACAAGTCCCAGAAACTCTTGCATGTGACATGTATTACAAATTTGGGACAAAGTATGCCCATTCATCATGGGATTAATTACTTTTAAACATTTAATTTTGATCATATTAAATTTAATCGCAATAAAAAAAATGGGGGATCAGGAGAAGAAGACGCCGCAGGACAATCCACAGGAGCAGAATGTACCACAAGTTTAATGCACCACAAGTGAATGTAAACCCCAAGTGAGTAATGTTACTAAGTCAAAAAATCCTGGACGTGTTGAGGCTGGGCATAAACTAGCTAATGGAACAGACTAAGAAAAGCAAACCAATCAACAAAACAAAAATTGTTTTGATGAATACAACATCGCCACCAACAACAACAACCCAATTAACAACAAAAACACAATCACAATCAAACGATAAAAATGTATTATTATGTATTTGCTGCTGTTTTTGTTGGTGGGGAGTTTTAGCATACAAATGTCTAACGCCATACTTAACAGCAAAGTTACAAACCCCCACAACGCCAGTAAAAGAAGAAGAGTCACTTCTGCAAAAAAAGTACAACCTCCTGCAGTAGACCCATTTTCTATGGAATATTTTTTAAGAACTAGATAAAGTACAAATTAAAACTAAATAAGTACAAGTTAAGTTAGTTATAGAAAGTACTTAAAAGTTAAGTGCAAGAAATTACAAGTAAAGTTCAAGTAAATTATAAGTTCTTTTTAAGTACTAGTTAGGTTCTTAAACAAGTACTAGTTAGGTTCTTAAGTAAGTACTTGTTAGGTTTTTTAAGTTAAGTACTAGTCAAGTTAATCTTTTAAAGTTCTCCAATGCCCTACAGCATATGAAACCCCAGGACTGACGTAAGTTTCTCTTGTTATTGTTAGAGACTAGTGATTTCTTGTTTAAAACAGTTGTGTTTACTTGATGGGGAGTAGAAGCGCAGATAACATTTGTGTGATAAAATACTTGTTTTTCAAAGAGAGCTTGCTTGTAGTTGTCGTGAGATATATTTTTTTTTGACAACTCTTTACTTTTGCTAGCCTTCTTTATTACAGAAGTTTGACTAGCAACGCTATACATCTTCGACCGCAAACCAACATATTCTTTAATAACTGTCCCATTGAGTTCATCCTTCATCTTTCCAATTACTTTCTTGTTTACAGTTGAATGTAAAGGCGAATCTTAGGATAGTCGCATGTGTCGTACCACCCATCAACTCCTTTAGCTACCTCGGTTTCTAAATCCTTATAGAAGTCTTCAGTGGGGACGTCTAGAATAAAAGAGTCAGTGTCTGTGTAAAGCACTCTTGCTTCTGGGTACTGTGGTTTAAAGTAGTCGTACAGAAATTCTAACATCAATAACTTTGACAACTCTAATACGGTGAAGCCGATAAACACTGGCTTGTCCAACTTAACATCCTTTTTCTTCATCATAATGCCAACCAAGCTGTCGTTAAATCTTCTAAAGTCTTGATAGTTAGGCTTAGAGGCAAACTTAATTGCTTGGTTTTCTTTGTAACTAATTTTACATCTTTACGTTTGTGTGGATTTTCCATCGTCTTACCAAAACAGCTGTTGTTCATCAGTTTAAAGAAGTCTTTTTCTGAAGCATCAGTGGCTTGGGTTCTAAGATCAGTATTCTTTTTGATGTATGGCCTCATAAAGGGCTCTTGGTCACAGATAATTATTCTGTGAACAGCTGTCAGTTTCAGTCCGTGTCTTAACCCTCTAGCGCCGTATGTATCACGAGTGATACAAACATTTAGTGACTGCCTGGCAGACAGTGTGTGAATGTCGGAGTCCACTAAATGTTATCAATCTAAAGAATGGAATGTACTGCTTATACTAACTACTAAACCACCACTCGCTGGTTGCTCTGGAATGCGAGAGCCCTTCCTTTCCTCACTGGGTCTCACAGAGTCAACACGTGCTTCATTTCCTGCCACTGTTCACCCACCTCTTTATCAACATGTGAGTACCGCCACCCTCTGGAGCTTGTTATCTTGTCAATCGTGTTCTAGAGGAAGGGGCCATCGGCTGAAAAGGTCGTTTTTCAGCTAATTGGGTGGTGTGATGGGGGTGTCAAATTGATGTATCTTGTGTGAAACGTTCGGCCTTTGGGGAAAATTCCAAGGGAGACAACTCGGTCTGTTTGTTTCAGCTGTGATACATTAGGCGTTTGAGTCATGCTGGATCAAAACTGCACTACGCTGCGTTACTTTTACAAGTATATTTCTTATAAAAATTACAACTGAACACTTCTAAGATGCGTTTCCGTGAGAGAAAGAGATGATTTCATGGATGTGTATAAATCCATCTAAAAAAAATGTAGAGAAGATGTTCGCACATGCATATATATATATATATATATATATATTATATATCTATATATATATATAATATATATATAATATATATATATATATATTATATATATATATATATAATATATATATATGCATGTGCGTGAGCCTGTGTGTGTGTGTGTGTGTGTGGTGTGTGTTAAATAGAGGGGGGGAGGGGTACAAGCGTCATGTAAAGCTGCTGAACTGCAAAGCTCCACCCATGAAGCTCAGCTCGTTCCAAGGCATGATCGATGATGCGCTGATCTTCTCCAAGAAACCTGGACGTCCATCTGCTGCTTCGTTGTCCCCTCCTCCTCCTCCCCCAAAGGTCAAGAGAAGGGCACTCATCGGTGACATCCGCCTGGACGGGGTTGACCATCTCCCTGAATGGGCTTCATCTCCCTGAATGGCTTCATCTCCCTGAATGGGCTTCATCTCCCTGAATGGGCTTCATCTCCTTGAATGGGCTTCATCTCCCTGAATGGGCTGCATCTCCCTGAATGGGCTGCATCTCCCTGAATGGGCTTCATCTCCCTGAATGGGCTTCATCTCCCTGAATGGGCTTCATCTCCTGAATGGGCTTCATCTCCCTGAATGGGCTTCATCTCCCTGAATGGGCTTCATCTCCCTGAATGGGCTTCATCTCCCTGAATGGGCTTCATCTCCCTGAATGGGCTTCATCTCCTTGAATGGGCTTCATCTCCCTGAATGGGCTTCATCTCCCTGAATGGGCTTCATCTCCCTGAATGGGTTTCACAGAGGGAGCGTTGCAAGAACAGGGACTGCCAGGCCTTGGGTTCCACCCGATGCCGAACGTGTGCCGCTCACCTCTGCTTCCAGAAGGGCAGAAACTGTTTCCTGGAATTTCATTCCATCCATTGAACTGCCAAGGGAACGTCCTCTTCACCAAGAGGGCATCATCTCCATCTCCAGAGTGACAAACTGTGTATCCTTTTTGGGGACTGGGTGGGAGTGAAGGGGGTATGGGTCGGGGCTAGTTCTAAATGATGTTAACTGGACTAGATGTGTTGCAATGCCACTGGAACTTGACAGTCATCAAAACTGTTCATTTCAAAAAGAACTACACAGCAACAACAACCGTGCACATGTATATAAAGGACATTGACTCTTTGTATCACGTGTGATACAGTATGACTTTATGCTTCAATGACCTAATGTATCACGTGTGATACAAAACCTAATTTGGGCATTTTTAAAGATTTTTGCAAAATTTCTTTTGGTAACTGTTTTTCACATCCATTTGATGTTATTTTACTGAATAAAATAATTTTCTGACTAGTTTTTCTATGCGCCGGTTCTAGAGGGTTAAGTAAAACTGTAGGAGTCTGTAATGACAGACATACTTAGTTTTGTGGCGAAGATTGGGAACAAGTTTAGGCGGTTCTGTGGGGTCATCTTTAAGCTTTCTGCGGCCAGAGGATAATCGTTGTGGAGATCGTGTAATTCTTTAGAGTATTCTAAGTCTACTTCCAAGATTATTCCTGCTGGATTATCAGGCGTAAGTTGTGACAACATACCTAACACAGTATTAACATCATGAGGCCCTTTTATCATTTTAAAGTTTCTCAGTGGAAGCGGTTGGCTCATGGCCCATCCATACAGATTGTTAGCGTCTAAGTACATTAGATAGTTGGATGGTTTAGTGGGATCATAATCGTCTAAATATTTGTTGTTGGCTTTGCAGTAAGGATGTGAAGCCATGCTAATACCTCCCCTTAGACGTCTTCAATCATCTGGAGTGTGGGTAGATCAGATATTAAGTCAATCTGGATGTTTGTAGACTTTAAGAAGGCGTCCCAAGATAACCCTGGGGCGGAGATGTAATGCGATGAGTCTAAGCTGTAATGTTTCATGCATGTAGATCTGTAATTCTGAAAGACGTCTGCTAATAAACACACGTCAGCCAATAAATATTTATCGTGATAATCGCCCATTGTTTCACAGTGTAATTCTGTCCAGGCTTTCTGAGCGTATTCATAGTCAGCATCAGTTATGTCTTTGCCTCTAAGACTAGAAAAGAAAGCACCTTTAGGGGAAGTGAGTCTTCATCAAACCTGTCCCACGAGTTCATGTATTCATAAGGATAGACGCCTTTACGCACTGAAGATGGGTCAAAGTATTGTTTAGTTATTGGAAAGTCTTGTAGAGATCCTGCTAACTTATCTAAACTCCCCATCAGATGTTGGGCAGAGTCATAAAAGGATAAAGAGTCAAGAGTAAAAGTCATGTACTTTTCTGAAGACTGTGCAATGCAGGTAACCCTCTTATATTCAGAAGTCACTGCTTGCATGATAAAATGAGATCGTAGCCTCGTAGGTTATGAAAGAAGATAGGCAGTTTCCATGTCTTAGGGTCAACCTTAAGTTGAAGATTACAATTGCTGTGTGCTGCTCCTCTGAACTTTCCAGTAATGTGATCGTGGTCTCTTACTGTGTCACCTAATAATTCTCTGTTACATATCCAACAGTGTGTAGTGAGTCATAGCGTTCTTGGTCTTCAGGAGTCATAACAATGTCTGAAAGATTTAGTTGGTTGGATAACTGATTGCGAAGTTGTTTCATCTGCTCTAAAAATATACTAGCTGCGTTGGGTCTTCTATAAATCTCTGGACGTGTGTGTGCCCCATCTGACCTAACAACAATAAACGCATAAGAACAGATCTGATGGTGGGTTAATAACGTTGTTTTTTGTTCTTGCTGTTGTGGACCGTAGTACTGTGGTAAGAGCGATTCAAAGTCAGCATAAACCACGTACGGACTCATCTGCATTTTGTGTACATTCTTAAAACTAACTTTAGACCCCGGTTTAGGTGTGAGGAGTTTGTTTCACAGTCTACAAAACTTTTACAATGAGTTCTATGACTGACAGCTGCTTCTATAGTTGGGATTCTAACCAGACACCTTCTACAAAGCTCTTTCTTAGCATGATTCTTTGATGTAAACCCCATAAGTCTGCTTATTGTTCTAATTAATACATAATGGCTCTTTGTGCTATCTGCAAACAGTATCAAGTCTACATGTTTGTTAAGTGGTTCGCCTAAAGTAGGGGCGTTGGGAGAAATCCTTAGATGCACTAGATTGGGCTTCTACAGACCATGTATAATACGCTTACAGTGATTGGCTTGTTTTGTTCTTCAAACTGAGATATATTGTTTATACTCACTGGAAAGGTTATGTTATCAAAGTTCAGCTCTTGTTTGTATGCTTCATAATTGGAAACTCTGTTTGCATGATTTTTAACAGGATGTAAATGCGCTAAAACGCACCACATAAAACACATGTTGTCAGAATTATGTATGTTTAAGACTGCCCGTTTTAACTCTAACTCCTTTGGAAGAGGAAGGTAAGAATTGCCAACTATAGGATAGAACTTTGTTTGCCTCAATCTTATTTCAAGGACTGCCCCTTCAGACCAGCCAGAACCCCTTAACTTTGCCTCCTCACTTGCATGGTTAAACTGTGTAAGCATGTAATCGGCCCAGTCAGAGTTGAAGTCGTGATAGCTGATTACTTCTTTCTGTTTAGTTGAAACCCAGACTTCCATGTTAGTATCATCAGGCGTTATATAATCAATCAGAACGGCCAATAGCACTTTTACTGGCGGCTCCATCTGAAGAGACTCTGGGATTTTAGAGATAGCGTGTGCCACGCTTTCATGAACGTTTGTGGGGTTAATGATGTCCATGTCTACTTCACTAAACGCATTGCTTAATTGTTTTTTTTTCAATATCAAATATTTCTTCCATCGTATATAGTTTTCCATCCTCGAATTTACTTGTGGTCGTCATTTTTAAAGCCACAGTATTTACGTAAATCAAAAAAAAATAAATATATAAAAGTAAGTAAAGGGGATTTTATTCTTCACCCAAGCCTCGCAACACTTCAAGACATGTTAACCTTACAATAACGCCCGCCAATATTTTAGCTTTTTCTGAATCACTACAGTCAATGTTTATCACTTGATTGCTTCGTTAAATAGTTCACTATGATCTTTTATTATATTGTCTATATCATTCTCAAAACCAAATTCACTAAAATCAATGTTTAATAATTTCATTGTTTCATCAAATAGTTCATTACAATTCTTTAAATCAGATTCACTGAGTTCGACAGCCATTTTAAAATCTAAATACATAAAAAAAATAATTGTAAATTCATAGTCTTTTCTAATCGTAAAACCTAATCTTTTTCAAAGTAAATAGTTACTTCTTCAGGGCTGTGAGAAAAAGTCAGATGAACATCTTTATGAGTCATATAATCAAGTAAAATAGTAAACAACTTTTTTGCCAGTGGGGGCCAAGAACCTGGTATTTCACTGATGTCCTGCTTCACGCTTTCTCGTATTTTTATGTGATTAAAAGGATCAGTAATTGATTCTTCAAACCTACTCTTTAACTCTTCTCTATCAGCCTTCCAATCCAACTCGTAAAGTATATTAGTAAGCTCTCTAATAACTACTTCGGGCTTCATTTTTAAACCAGAAAAAAAATCATAAATTAAAAAATTAATTAATCAGTTTCTCTTGTAAATTCAACTGTTATTTATAGTCTTTTCTAATCGTAAAACTTGATCTTCATTAAAGCGAATAGCTACTCCTTCAGGGCTAGTAGAAACAGTCAGATTAACATCTTCAGGAGCCATATTATCAACTAATATGGCAAACAACTTTACAACTGGTTGAGACCAAGAATCTGGTATTTTACTGACAGCTTCAATTACACTTTCTCGCATGTCTATGCGATTAAAAAGATCAGTAATTAATTCTTCAAACCTGCTCTTTAACTCTTCTATATTGCCCTCCCTCCCAATCCAACTCGTAAAGTATATTAATAAGTTCTGTAGCTACTTCGGCCTTCATTTTTTAAACCAAAATATAAACGACAATTAAAAAAATTAAGTAATCTTGTTTCTCTTGTTTTGTGCAAGAATTAGAAGAAGTTATATGTGTGTGCGTGCGTGGGCAGGGGTGGGACGTGTGTGGGGTGGGGGGTGGGGGGTGAGGGTGTGCATGAGTAGGGTGGGGGTGGGGTGGGGGTGGGGGCTGGAGCGCTGACAAGGTTTTCCCCTCTCTCATGACCTTTGACCGACCATGGCTGGAGCGCTAGTAGACGTGCAGAGAAAGCATCAAACCAGCCGGCCGACCAATCGATGATTCAGATGGCGTGCGAGCTGGGGAGGTTGCTATCATGACCTTTGACCGACTATGGGTGGAGCGCTGGCGTCTCTTGCTAGGCTGTAAAAACCGTTCGGATCCGAACGGTTTCTAAAAATAGTTCTTACGCGTAACCGTTACAGACGGTCTGGGTTCCATCAGAATTTCAGTTTTTAAATAATTATCCCAGGACGCTTTTGGGTTAGATTGTTTAAAAAGAGTTTTTGTTCTTTCAAGCCAATGGCCTAAAAGCAAAGATTGACGAAGAGTTTTACGATTTTCAGCTTTGATCATAGAACCAACCTTCAACAAAACAGGCGTAATTTCAGCCATGTTTTTCAGCTTTCATAAAAAGAACCTTCGTCGATCGGCTCATAATCAAGTTTCTCTACAAAACAATTACGTAAAAATCATCTAGTTCACTTACTGTCATTTCACGTTTCCTTTGCTTCGTTCCTAAAAGATTTAGGCCCGCTGTTGGTCAGACCGGTTTCAAACAACAGCGAGCTAAAACCATGTCCCCACTCCTCAGCGTCCCGGTCGGAAAAGATCAATCCTGGCTAGGACTAACAGGCCCCCAGCCAGGAATGATGTCATACCTACTGTCCATTGGTTTAACGAGCACACGTGAGATGTGAGCTGTCACGTGATTTGCACGGCCCGCTGCACACAACTGCAACGAAAGCCCTGGCAGCTATATTGATTAAAATCAGTCTGGGGAGTGTGGAACTGTTAAACCATATGCCCGTTAGTTGATTTTATGTGTCTGGAGAGAATGTAAATATGTTTGTTCACGATCACACAATCTTATCTAGCACGCAAGCCCCCGTTTTTAAATTAACAATTAAGTCAATTTTAGAGGTTTTTGCGTGTTAATTTTAATTGTGACACAGGTGTTAATTTTAACCAAAAGTGACATGAGATGGACGTGATTTAGATGTAAAAGGGGGTTTTCGTGCAAAATAAGATGGGTGGTCTTGAACGAACATATTTACATTCTCTGAGTCACTGCGTGTGTCTTCATACAAAACCTGAAAATTGTCCTCACTAGCACTGCCTTATGTTGAGTCACTGTGTGTGTCTTCAGCTATTACAAAACCTGAAAATTGTCCTCACTAGCACTGCCTTATGTTGAGTCACTGTGTGTGTCTTCAGCTATTACAAAACCTGAAAAAGATTGTCCTCACTAGCACTGCCTTACGTTGAGTCGATGAAAAAGCACCAATGAGACAAAGACATAATGAGGTCAGGAGAAGTCATTAGGCAGGTGCAACATACTCGCCACCCCTTTTGGTTTAGGCTGATGTTATCTCTGTGGGAATTCCTGACAGACAGAATGCTCTCTATCTTATTATTGGGCAGAATGTGAAAACAGGTAATGATAGATAGTTATTGCAAATAAAATGGCATAGCTACTCACTGATAAATTAACTTTAGCCAAACAAATGAGAAACTTCACTCTCAAAGGGAAAACCTAACTAGAATGGGCATTTGTGGGAATCTATAATGAACAGATACAAAGTTCTGGAATGTGTAATGAACAGACAAAGTCCTGGGAATCTATAATGAACAAGAACAAAGACCTGGGAATGTGTAATGAACAGAAACAAAGTCCTGGGAATGTTTAATGAACAGAAACAAAGTCCTGGGAATCTATAATGAACAGAAACAAAGACCTGGGAATCAATAATGAACAAGAACAAAGACCTGGGAATGTGTAATGAACAGAAACAAAGTCCTGGGAATGTTTAATGAACAGAAACACAGTCCTGGGAATGTGTAACAAACAGAAACAATGTCCTGGGAATGTGTAATGAACAGAAGCAAAGTCCTGGGAATGTGTAATGAACAAAAACAAAGTCCTGGGAATGTGTAATGAACAGAAACAAAGTCTTGGGAATGTGTAATGAACAGAAACAAAGTCCTGGGAATGTGTAATGAACAGAAACAAAGTCCTGGGAATCTATTATGAACAGAAACAAAGTCCTGGGAATCTATTATGAACAGAAACAAAGTCCTGGGAATGTGTAATGAACAGAAACAAAGTCCTGGGAATGTGTAATGAACAGAAACAAAGTCTGAAAAATTGCAGAGCTGAAAGATGGGTATTCCTTCACCAAGGAAAAGGAGAAACCTGAGCGACTTATGATATGTTGCAATGTGGTGAATTCACCAAGGGCAATCACTCTGGCTGATAGATCTGGGGATGGAGGTGAACTAGCTCCATGCTGTCCCAATTTTGTTTAATCCTGATTATCAGGTGATGTTCTACGTCATGTGGGGATAAGACATTTGTTTGGACAGGTAGATAAGAGAAAAATGTTCTTATGTGGAGCATAAGTGTGCCACAATCTCAGAGTGTGTGTGTGTGTGTGTGTGTGTGTGTGCTTTTGTGTGTTGAGATGCAGGTGTGTACAATGTATGTGTGTGTCGGTGTTTGTGGATCCATACTGATCCTTAATTCTTTGTTGTCCTTTGTTTTCCCTATATTCTACAACACAGTGTTGATGTGTGAATAGCTGCCGTCAGACACATACAAGTGCAACATACATTTTTTTGTTTTTCTTTTTTATCATTATAGGCCATCGTCGGACAAATGCAAGTGTAACATACCTGTTTTTTTGTTTTTCTTCTTTGCATTACAGGCCATCCAACATGCATCCTCCCATCCTCCAGATGACAGGCTTCGCAGCCAGTACTTGCAGGCCGAGTCCCTTCGCTTCAGGTTGGAATCAGACCTGGACAATGTGCGGCGCCGACTGGATCAGAGCGAGGGCAGCAAGGCAGCATTACAGAATCAGGTGTTGTGGATGTTTGGGTCACAGTGGGGATTCTGTCGCTGCTGTTATTCAATTGATACTTTTTTTTTTTTTTACTGATACAGTGTCTGCTATGTGTACCAAGTTGTTTCTTTGTGAATGCAGGTATGAATAGTGTATATAAAGTGGATGGGTGTTGCTCAAAGCTTTCTTTTTCTGTGATATAAGTCTCTCCCTCTTTCACTATCTTTCCATTGGTTTGTATGTTTCTCTTTCCCTCTGTGTATGACTGCATGCCTCTGACTGTGTCTCTCATCTTTGTCTCATTTTTGTTAACTGTTTCTATTTATCTTCCCTTTTCTGTTTGTCTGTCTTTCTGATAATGTCTTTGTCTCTCTCTTTCTTTGTCTCTCTGCCTCTTTTTCTCTTTCTCTGTGTGTGTGTCTCTCTCTGTCTCTCTCTCTCACTCACTGTTTCTCACTCTCTCTCTTGTTTTTGTCTCTCTCTGTTTATATCTGGAATTTCCCTACTTCAGAAATTTTACCCAACATGCCAAATTCAGTGTGAAAATTCAGAATTTAGAATTTGTTTAGAAATATGAGGCTTAGGGATCAGTTTTAAGTGGGGATGATAAAGCCCAAAATGGTCTTATGTTAATGATGGCAGTTATATGCATCGAATATGCATTTTCTCTTAAAAACTAACTCTTGTCAACTGAAACCCAAGGGGGTTTGAAATTATTGCGATCCAAAGTGAACTGGCTCTCTTCACTCCACCCACCCCCTTCATCCCCTGGTGCCAGACGTTTTACTCCAAATTGTTAGCAGCTATGCGTCTGTCTTTCTGTTTGTCACTCTTTCTCCTTTCTTGTTGTCAATTGGTGTGTGTACATTTTGTCTAGCTGTCACTCTTTCTCCTTACTTGTTGTCAATTGGTGTGTGTACATTTTGTCTAGCTATCACTCTCTTTCTCCTTACTTGTTGTCATTTGGTGTGTGTACATTTTGTCTAGCTGTCACTCTCTTTCTCCTTACTTGTTGTCAATTGGTGTGTGTACATTTTGTCTAGCTGTCACTCTCTTTCTCCTTACTTGTTGTCAATTGGTGTGTGTACATTTTGTCTAGCTGTCACTCTCTTTCTCCTTACTTGTTGTCAATTGGTGTGTACATTTTGTCTAGCTGTCACTCTCTTTCTCCTTACTTGTTGTCATTTGGTGTGTGTACATTTTGACTAGCTGTCACTCTCTTTCTCCTTACTTGTTGTCAATTGGTGTGTGTACATTTTGTCTAGCTATCACTCTCTTTCTCCTTACTTGTTGTCATTTGGTGTGTGTACATTTTGTCTAGCTGTCACTCTCTTTCTCCTTACTTGTTGTCATTTGGTGTGTGTACATTTTGTCTAGCTGTCACTCTCTTTCTCCTTACTTGTTGTCAATTGGTGTGTGTACATTTTGTCTAGCTGTCACTCTCTTTCTCCTTACTTGTTGTCATTTGGTGTGTGTACATTTTGTCTAGCTGTCACCCTCTTTCTCCTTACTTGTTGTCAATTGGTGTGTGTACATTTTGTCTAGCTGTCACCCTCTTTCTCCTTACTTGTTGTCAATTGGTGTGTGTACATGGTTACTTCCCATTTGGTCTACTCCCATTTCGCCTACTCAGAAATGTGTGAGCACGACTTGGCCTAACGGCCTTCGTTCATTCGTCCTTCGTCCTCTCTCGGGCTTCGCCCTACTCTAATCTAAAGACCATCGATTCTGCTTTGGAGTAGACTGGGACACTGGTTACGCCAGGGGGGAGCCTTGCAGTATGGTCAGTATGGAAATAGACGAAATGGGAGTAGTAGACGAAATGGGAGTAGACGAAATGGGAGTAGACCAAATGGGATGTTACCGTGTACATTTTGTCTAGCTGTCACTCTCTTTCTCCTTACTTGTTGTCATTTGGTGTGTGTACATTTCGTCTAGCTGTCACTCTCTTTCTCCTTACTTGTTGTCAATTGGTGTGTGTACATTTTGTCTAGCTGTCACTCTCTTTCTCCTTACTTGTTGTCGTTTGGTGTGTGTACATTTTGTCTAGCTGTCACTCTCTTTCTCCTTACATGTTGTCAATTGGTGTGTGTACATTTTGTCTAGCTGTCACTCTCTTTCTCCTTACTTGTTGTCAATTGGTGTGTGTACATTTTGTCTAGCTGTCACCCTCTTTCTCCTTACTTGTTGTCAATTGGTGTGTGTACATTTTGTCTAGCTGTCACTCTCTTTCTCCTTACTTGTTGTCATTTGGTGTGTGTACATTTTGTCTAGCTGTCACTCTCTTTCTCCTTACTTGTTGTCGTTTGGTGTGTGTACATTTTGTCTAGCTGTCACTCTCTTTCTCCTTACTTGTTGTCGTTTGGTGTGTGTACATTTTGTCTAGCTGTCACTCTCTTTCTCCTTACTTGTTGTCAATTGGTGTGTGTACATTTTGTCTGAGCTTGTTCTTTTTCAGTATGTTGACCTCTGCAAAGTGAGCTGTTGTGCTTATGATAGGTTGAAGAGCTTCGAGCAGAGCTGAAGCGAGCGGAGCGTGACAGGCACAAGATCAAACACCTAATTGATGGAGCACGCGTTGAGGAAGAAATGAGGGAGAAACGCAATCGCAGAGCTGGTATGTTTTTGTGATAGATAGTCACCGTTGTGCCTACCCTTACATTTTTGTCGTATGCTTCATTGATCTATGCTAGGTAGGCCAGCTGGCTGTGTAAAATGTTTGCTGTTTTCAAGGAATGTGAACCATTGGCATTTTGATAGCAAGCTTTTGCTTTTTTTCTTCTTATTCCCCAGACCCCTCTCACTTTCCTGAATTTGAAAGTCTCATTCTAACCATGCAAATAATAAAACTTCTTTGCATTCCTATCATCTATTTGAATATAAGCTGATAAGGAATTTTAAAATCTTGTTGAAATTGTAAAGTTGAAAAGACTTTCAGGTTTAGAGTTCTTTTCAACTTTACAGGTTTAGAGTTCTTTTCAACTTTACAGGTTTAGAGTTCTTTTCAACTTTGCAGGTTTAGAGTTCTTTTCAACTTTACAGGTTTAGAGTTTCTTTTCAACTTTACAGGTTTAGAGTTCTTTTCAACTTTACAGGTTTAGAGTTCTTTTCAACTTTGCAGGTTTAGAGTTCTTTTCAACTTTACAGGTTAGAGTTCCTTTACTTTTTATGTGATGTCATTAGGTTTGGAACATGTTAGCCTTTCACGATATCTGTAAACAACGGATGTCTTAGTCTTTGAAGAAAAAACTTGAATGGATGAGGGTAGATGGGTGCTTAGAGAGGGATAGAAGGAGCAGGGGGTAACCCTTTAATGATTAGATTTTGTAGTAGAAGATTTATGTGATTATTACCTTAACTGTTTGTTTACTTATTGTGTTCTCTGCAATTTTTGTGAATGCATGGGGTTTTAAGCTAGGTCTCCTTGAGAAAAAGAACTTAATAAGTCTTTGTCCTTATCATCATTATTACATTTCAGTGATCTGTGTGGAATTTAAATGCAACAGAAGTGTATGGATATGGAGAGCTTGGTGCCAGAAATAGGACACAATAGCAAGCATACAAAAACCCACAGCAGCAAAACAAAAAACATACAAACCCAGCCAAAAGTGGTTTTAGTGTTTACTGAACACCTGTGTAAATATTTGGTAGTGAATTTACAACCCACAATTGTTGTTTTATATGATAAATTTATGCATTTCTGGGGTACAGTACAATCCAGGTATCAAGGGACACAATTTTGTTTTCTTAGGTAGGTTCACTGATATGCCCAGTGCTCTTTCAATTCTTGACATATATCTTAGATACTTGGGAAATTTTCTTGTTATATCCTTGGCTACAACCAGATATCACAATAGTTTGATTTTGTTTGTAATGAGTAGACCAAAAATATATATAATGATGAATGTTTTGTTTGAAAAACAGACACTTTCAGAACATAAACAAAACTATAGCACTAAAATCACAATGAAATACCACAAAAACTGGTGTTAGTACCCTTTGAACGTCAGGACAAACATCTGTATTCACAATAAAGCTTGACAATGCATAAAAAATGTTTAGCAACCCATATCATAGGGGGCAATCCAGCCCAGGTAACGTGGGAAAGAAGATGGAATTGAACATTATCCACAGCATCAGTCTGCACATCTTGCAAGCCTCTTGGGAATTGGTCTTGTTTAGCAGAGATGAACTAACAATAACAACACTAAGTGTAACTTCCTATTATTCTGTCAGTTTTCTTTCACACATGTGGTTTGGTTCACTCATGAACTAAGTGCGATTGATAAAAGGCCATTACCACAGAAGGTAATAAATAAAACATTGCAAAACCACCACCCCCCAAAAAAAACAACAACAACCAGAGACTGCTAAAGCTAGGACTGAGCTACAAAAGGCCACACCACAGATGATGAAAGCACACTAACAACTGAAAAATACACTGGTGTCGCAGAGAATACACCACACCACAGAACCTATGGACAGAAGGATCAGGATCCCACACTACTGCCAGTAAATGCAAGTTATAGTTGACTGACACACATTTGGGTACACACACACACACACACACACACACACACACACACACACACACACACACACACACACACACTGTGCACAAGCACCATATTCAAAAGCAACACACACACACACACACGCATGTACACACACACACACACACACGCACACGCACACACACACACACACACACACACACACACACACACACACAGCACCACATGCAAAAGCACCACACACACACACACACACACACACACACACACACACACACACACACCATGCACAAACACTACACAAAACACCACACACACACGCACACACACACAATGTATACCCACACCATATCACAAGCACTGCTCTCTCTCTCTCCTCCTCCTCTCTCTCTCTCTCACACACACACACACACACACACAGCCTGCACAAACACCACACACACACACACACACACACACACACACACACACACCACACACACACACACACTCACAAGCACACACATACACACACACACACACACACACACACACACACACACACACACACACACACACACACACACACACCACAAAAACAACTCCACGAAATCCATGGGCTTGAAGTTGCCAATGTTTACCTTGATACCTGGGTCACCCGTGAAAGAAAGGTCGAGATTTGGGCAATCAGCACTGGCCTCTGTCCATTCTGAAACAAGTTCCGACTGACGAGTGCCACACCCTCTTCCTCTGCCACGCCCCCTCACACTGGACCCTCGCCGTTGTCCAAAACCCCATCCCCTTCCTCGACTCTCCTCCCGACCTCTCACGAAAGGAGGGAGGGGGCACTCGACATACACGGAATCGGCTCGTCACTCTCCGATTCGGCCCCTCTTGCGCCGGTATCGCTCGGTTTGAAGTCGGGGATCAGCTTCGTCATCAACACCAACCTCCGATAGCAAAGGGTGGCGTTGATTGTAATCACTTTATTCCTCCTCCGAATCGCTTCATTCCACTTCTTTGAAGTCTTCGTCATCGCTTTCACGGTCTCGGATAACTTCTTGAAGCACTTCAAGAGCATTAGATCGTTTGAAAACGGCACGGGCCTGATCGAACTGCCTGCTCGACTTGCCATCTTCAACCGAGAATAACTCTCCGAACTTTGCCGAAGTTATTGACCGAATGGACGCGAGCCGGTCAGTCAGCTGACCCGCGAAAGGGAAGAAACCGTCCTTTAGGGTCCCTGCAACCGTTTAAAACCATTTTTTCTCCTTGCCTCCCTTCTTTAAATCGCCGAATTTTGATGATGAAATTATCTCGAACGCCGTTCGAGCAAGGGCACACAGCTTTCCCGAAACCATCTCGAACGCCGTTCGTGCCAGGGCAGTCAAGGGGTTAACAGTGCTGTGTAATGAACCAATGTTTATTGTAACATTCTTAATGGTACTGTTTAATGAACCAGTGTTTATCGTAACATCTTCACAGTGCTGTGTAATAAACCAATGTTTAGCGTAACATTCTTAACAGTGCTGTGTAATGAACCAATGTTTATCGTAACATTCTTAACAGTGCTGTGTAATGAACCAGTGTTTATTGTAACATTCTTCACAGTGCTGGTAATGAACCAGTGTATATTGTTACATTCTTCACAGTGCTGTGTAATGAACCAGTGTTTATCGTAGCATTCTTCACAGTGCTGTGTAATGAACCAATGTTTATTGTAACATTCTTAACGGTACTGTTTAAAGAACAAGTGTTTATCGTAACATTCTTAACAGTGCTGTGTAATGAACCAGTGTTTATTGTAACATTCTTCACAGTGCTGTGTAATGAACCAGTGTTTATTGTAACATTCTTCACAGTGCTGTGTAATGAACCAGTGTTTATTGTAAAGTTCTTCACAGTGCTGTGTATTGAACCAATGTTTATTGTAACATTCTTAACAGTGCTGTGTAATGAACCAGTGTTTATTGTAACATTCTTCACAGTGCTGTGTAATGACCAGTGTTTATTGTAACATTCTTAACAGTGCTGTGTAATGAACCAATGTTTATTGTAACATTCTTAACAGTGCTGTGTAATGAACCAATGTTTAGCGTAACATTCTTAACAGTGCTGTGTAATGAAGCAATGTTTATTGTAACATTCTTCACAGTGCTGTGTAATGAACCAGTGTTCATTGTAACATTCTTAACAGTGCTGTGTAATGAACCAGTGCTTATTGTAACATTCTTCACAGTGCTGTGTAATGAACCAGTGTTCATTGTAACATTCTTAACGGTACTGTTTAAAGAACAAGTGTTTATTGTAACATTCTTCACAGTGCTGTGTAATGAACCAATGTTTATTGTAACATTCTTAACAGTGCTGTGTAATGACCAGTGTTTATTGTAACATTCTTCACAGTGCTGTGTAATGAACCAGTGTTTATTGTTACATTCTTCACAGTGCTGTGTAATGAACCAGTGTTTATTGTAACATTCTTCACAGTGCTGTGTAATGAACCAGTGTTTATTGTAACATTCTTTACAGTGCTGTGTAATGAACCAATGTTTATAGTAATATTCTTCACAGTGCTGTGAAATTAACCAATCTGTGTAAGTTTTAAATGAAAAGTGGAGATCACCTGCTGAAAATGCAGGGAATTGAATGATGTATAACAGAGATTTCCATTCAAGACAGAGGAACATTTTCATTGTTTGTCAGCAACAGCTGTGTCTGACAGGTGGCTATGTTGTTTTCAGCGGATGAAGCCAGAGAGAGGAACTTTGAGAATGAAATCCATGAGCTCCGTAGCCAATTGACTCGGTCAGTTGGTGCTATATCGGAGATGGAGACTCTCAGACGAGCTATGGAGAAGAGTGAGCGACAAAGAGCACAGCTGTCTGATCACCTAGAGGTGAGGACACACCTGGAAATGGTATATATATTCCTGTCTCTGTATGGGTAAGCATGAACATGCAAGTGTTCGCCGATGTGAGCCCATTTGCCTGTATATGTGTTTGAATGTGTTTGACATGTGTAGTGTCAAGCATGAGCTTTGGTGGTTGGATTATTTTTTTAAAAGTAGACTTGATCTGAAATGTCTGTACTTATGCATGCATTTTGTCAGATATCAGTATCTGCAAATTTTTTTAGTGTTGTCAAATTTTCTGTTCTCTTTATACATAGGTGGAGGGGGGGGGGGGGGTCATATGATAGATTCCAAATAGTAATGGAATAAAAATGGGGTTCTGAAGGCTGTGAATGGCAAAATTAATCCAGAAGTATGTGGTAGGATACATTTAGAGTGAGACCTTTAATAACAGTATGTTCATTTTCTTCAGAATAAGACTTAAGAAATAGATTGCAGAAAATGCGTCTGCTCTTTGCTCATGAGAGCTTAACGTCATCACTGTCTTTGCTGCCGGCACACACATGCAAAGTGTACTGTCTTCTCACTCCATGTGTGTGCTACAGACACTGCACTGTACCTCCTCTTTCACAGACCCTGGCCAAGGACCTGGAAAACCGTGAGAGACAAGCAGCCAAAGCCATCACCCAACTGAAGGAGACCAGCGACAAGCTGGAGGAGACAGATCGCCAGAAGTCGATGGTCACACAGCAGCTGGAAGACGTCACCAGAAAGCTGGGCGAGGTGTCCAAGGACCTGGAAAAGTCACTACAGGAGCTGCGAGGAACTCAGCTGGCATTGCAGGATGCAGAGAAGAAGAGAGATGAGTTCAAAGGTCGCGCTCAGGAGACAGTACGACAGTAAGTGTACAGTTTGTTGTTTAATGGGTAGGTGTGTGTGACGTTCTTTAGGCATTCTGGTAACTTGTTTTAGTAGTACAGTAAGTGTTCAGTTTGTACCTGTATCTGTCGGATTACGTTGCTGCATCCAGGAATCTGGCGTCGACGCAACGGGTGGGGTGCGCAGCGAAAAAATTAGTGGCATTGGACTTTGGCTACTGCCTGCTTAAAGGCCTCAGTACTACCTGAGTGCACAGTTGTTTAATGGGCAGGTGTGTGTGACATTCTTTAGGCATTCTGATAACTTGTTTCAGTTGTACAGAAAGGTGATCTGACAGTAAACAATTTCTCTTTTTTTGTTATTTTTTTTTAACATTTTCTTCTCTGTCCTTTTCTTTTTCTTTTTTTTTCCTTTTTTTTTTTTAGGTATTATTTTATTGTTTTGAATTTATTTGTCACTGTTATTCTCAATCCACAAACAGCTCAATTTTTGAAAGAAACTCAGTAATTTTTAAGGATGAATGTGTGTGTGCATGCGTGCATGCGCATGCATATGTATGTTTGTGTGACTTTTTTTTTGGAGAGTTTGAACACCAAGAAGTGTGCAGACCAAACCCAAGTATACTGCTCAACTGGTCTTTTTAGATCATGAATCGTTATAACATTAGACAGCTCTTACTGTGCAGCTGATGAAAAGAGAAAACTAACAGGTACAATGCATTTTCACTTAATTTTCATTTCATATTTTGATTTAATTGCTTTGATTTTGATTTAATACTTCAGCATTTTGATCTTTATGGTATGTAATGTTGTTCTGTTTTGCTGTTTTTTGTATTGTCTTCTTATATTGATATTATGTAAGTGGTGTCCTTTGCCATGGGTTTAGTATTCTATCTTTTGATCTTCATGTAATGTAAGCGGTGTCTTGTTTTGTTGTTTTAGTATTCTGTCTTTTGATCTTGATTTAATGTAAGTGGTATCCTATTTTGATGTTTTAGTATTTTTCCTTTCAGTCTTGATGTGATGTAAGTGGTGTCCTGTTTTGTAATTTTAGTGTTCTGCCTTTTCATCTTGATGTAACATAGGTGGTATCTTTTGATCTTGATGTAACATAGGTGGTATCTTTTGTTCATGTGTTTTGACATGTATATGTGTCAGGCACATTCATTCATATACAGATTCTCTTATATCAGCATGGACATATTTTTCATTTCTATCTTTTTTCTCATACTTACCCGCCCCACACAAATGCCTTAACCCTGATCAGTGTGATCAAGCATGCTCAGCCACGATGGTTAGCTCCCTTGCTCTCTCAAATCCAAAACTTGAGAGAGCAAGGGAGCTAACCATCGTGGCTGAGCTTTTGATTTCTGCCATTTCCCATGGAAAGGGGGCAGCCTAATTGTGGTAGGTGGGAAGAAGGCATTTGTTTGGATAGAGAAGTGTTAGGAAATGTCTGTTTGCCACTGCCATTTCATGCGGAAACTGAAACCAACTGGACTGTGAACAAATGATATTATTTTTACCTGGATGTAACAAGAAAATTGGCAGCTGTTGATTGTGACGTGTCCGATCAGGTGGAAGGCCAAAGTGAAGCAGCTGGAGCGTGACCTGGATCGGTCCAAGCATGGGGCCAGCCAGGTGATTCAGCGCAATGAGCAGCTGGTGAAGGAGATGGAGAACCAGAAGCACCACGGGGGGTTCGCCCAGATGCAGCTGGACGGCCTGAAACGAGAGCTGCAGGACGCTCTGGTCAGTGTGTGGACAGTGGGCTGGTTTCAGTCAATGAATGTGAAAGAATTGGAAGATTGTAACAATTCAAACAAGTAGCGCCACAGTATTGTTCTCACAGAATGGGAGGACAGATAAAAATCACACAATAGCGAAACGTAAAGCGGCTATGTGGTTTGACCCATAGGTGCTTGAAAGACAAAACAAATCAGGGTGAACTCTTGACACTGAAGAGTAGATTTGTGGCTGTATTGTCCCAGGGGAGGATGGCGAAACTTTCCTAATGAAACATGTAAAGATAGTTAAAATAGCAAGTGTATTTTGCCTAAAGATAGTTAAAATAGCAAGTGTATTTTGCCTAAAGATAGTTAAAATAGCAAGTGTATTTTGCCACTCTTTTTGAGGCTAGCTGGCACATAAAATCTGGAGTTACACAGGTAGTGCATGGTAGAAAATTTTTTGTTGTGATTCATGCATAAATCTCTGTGAACATTGAAAAGAAACAAGGTCTTGTTTACAGAAGTTTCAAAACGGAGTGACTGAGGGCGGAAAATGAAGCAAAATTTAGAAATAGAGGGGACATAGACAAACAAAGTACAGGACAAGACACAGTTACTGCCAAGGACATAGACAAACAAAATACAGGACAAGACACAGTTACCGCCAGGGACATAGACAAAGTACTTTGTTTGTCTATGTCCTTGGCAGTAACTAACCCCCTCTCTTTCTAAATTTTTCCTTTTTTACAGAAGTTTGATATTTGGTGTTGATTGTCAAATTGTTGATTTTATAATGATAGGATTTTATCAGTTTGTAAGTTGAATTTCCAGTGAAACTACCCCCTTAGGCTTCCCCATGAAAACTTCCTCTTTTTAACCCTCACAGTGCTCTGTATATCAATTTAAACTTTAAAGAAATGTAGTTAAAATCTAGGACGGGAAACTCGTCACACACCACACTTGAGAATTTGGCTTCTGCATACATATTATTTGCACTAGATATGCAAACCTATACATTTTTAGAAACTAGAGATGTTGTAGAATCTAGTGAAATAACTGAAAATACTGTAGGTGGTACCTACTTGGAGACTGACCTCAAAATATAAGCAGAGAAAATTTCTGAAAAAGTTGTTTGAAAAGTAAGTCAAATGTTAGGAGAGACACAGTTTTTCTTCTGTACTACCGAAACACTTCAGACTGGAGATAAAATGAAGACAAATATGTGCTGGAAACATGGGAAAGATGATAATTCCCTTGACTTGAGCTATGTATAATGAATTGAGCCTCAAATGATGTACCTATAATTCAGCATCCGGACAATCAGATTTCACTATATAAGGAAATGGGGTTTGTGCAGGCTTATCTTGAAGCTAGATAGGTAAAACTATATGTTTTTGTAAACTAGAGATAATGAGGAATCTGAAAAAAATAATTACAAGACAGTACCCTGATGGCAGCTGAAGATATTCTTCACAGTGTAATCCAGAACATTGGCGAAAAGGTAATCCAAAACGTCAGTCACATTGTTTGAAACACCACAGTTTTCCTGCTTGAATGTTAAAACACTTGAAACTTCAAAGAAAACAAGAAAAACATGTCCTTGAAAGACACAGAACAAAGTTAGGGCCTTGGTCTTCTGTGGAAGGCTGAAAAGCACTCGGGGCAGAGTCCCTTGTCGCATCCAGAACATTCCCAGCCAGAGCGCACAAAAGTAGGATGGCCAGCAGCACAGTTCCTCTTTCTTGAGCTCCTCTCTCAGCATCACTCTCTGCAGTAGTGCTTCCAGATTCTGAATCACACAAGAAAACATATCCTAAGTCTTCTGTTCATTTCATTGTTTCATAATGGTGCAAGAGTTGTTACAGAGAGCTTGACTCAGTTTCCACTAATCAGTCTGATTTTCCGAAAGAAAAAAATATTAACAACATTACTTATTCATTCTATGAAAAATGAAGTCATGCATAAAATCATAAATAAAAATAAAATCTGAATCAATAGCATATAAGGAAGGGGAAGGGCTATAGCTTTTATTGGATACACGCCCACTCGTGACACGCCCACACTGTTTCCAAACTAAAAAAACAACAACAAACAAACAAAAGTTATAAATTATTCTCTTCAAATCACCACTTTTATTCATCTCTAAAGTGCTTTCAAAACACCTATAATCACCCAGAAACGATCTTCTAGTTTGATCAGGCAACTCCTGTAAGTAACCATGTACCCTGCCCCCTCCATCCCCCTTCCTTCATGTGGCGGACCAACAAATGTAAAATAACCAATAACCGCACGCAGCAAGTGTTCCATCACTCGACAAACAAAATAATCAAAGTTTATCTACTCACCTGCTTCGTTTTCGTTACTACTGCCTCCGGCAACTGATTCTTCACTCGTGCCACTTCCACGCAACTCCTGCTCAAACTCGGTCGCTGATTCACTCATTATTTCAGTTAAAACGCACGAAAAACTTGGAGATAACTGACTGACACGGCTTGCCGGTGCACAATGGATACCAGCAAGTCACGTGAACTGATCAATCCGGATGTTTAGCGGCGGTGGTATAACGGTTCTCGTCTGAGCCACGATCGTGGCCCAATGCACTCGGGCGGTAAAGCCACGATCGTGGCCCATCGCACTCAGCGGGTTAAAGACATGCTTTCTTAAAAACATTTTCCCGTGTTTTTATGAGATTATCCCCCCTTAAAACCTTCTAGTCACTTAACCCTCTTCAGTATGCACTTACCTGAGCTTAGTTATGCCGAAAACCATCAGCAAGATAAGTAACTCCGTAATTTGAACATGGTTACCCATTTAAAAATTAATTTAAAAGAGAGGAAAGGAAATAATGAAATGAAAATCATTTTAAAAATTCCTACGAATTTCATCACCCAGCACTTTCACTAAGTCTTATGCCGTAAAATCCCACAAATCACAGTATCTTCATTACTAAATCTCATTATAGAACGGTAGAAATCAAGGTTAGCCATGGTGAAAAACAGCATTTCGACCACAAAACATTCATAACTCGAGAACTTCGGCACGTATCGACTTGCGTTTTTTTGCAAACGGAAGTGAATGGCTACAGGAAGAAGGAAGTCACGTTCTCGCGAGACTTCCTTTTCTACGAGAAACATGGCAGCGCCCATTGTTGCCACGTGTTTTACCGGGCGCTGGCAGGCGCTCAGCCTTTTGGCAGTGTGATTTCCGGTCGGGCGCTAGCGGGTGCATGCTTGTCAGGAGAGTTAAGGCACTTTTTCATGATTTAGTGTAGACACTGTGGGGCTAGTCAGTGACTTCTTATGAAACCGCTGAAGGTGCTGATTGGTGACACTAGCAGAACACCATTGTGTCTTGACTTGCTGCCTTGTGTACAGAAGAACCATTGCATTGTGTCTTGACTTGCTGCCTTGTGTACAGAAGAACCAGTGCATTGTGTCTTGACTTGTTGCCTTGTGTACAGAAGAACCAGTGCATTGTGTCTTGACTTGCTGCCTTGTGTACAGAAGAACCTTTCACTTGCTCAAGCAATATTCCTTCAGTGCTGATTGATTTTTACTTTGTTTTTTAAACTTTGGTAATGGCGAGTGTTCCAGATTTTGATGAGCACTGTCATGTAGAAGTTGACGCAGTACAACAACTTGCACTGCTAATGGAAAACCAGAGGTTAGAAAATGATCCAGTGGCTGAGAAAGACAGGAGAGTCCTTGCCTTGTGGCATGATGTATGATGTTGTGAGTGACAGTGATAGTGACTTTACTCATGATGTCATGAGTGACAGTGATAGTGACTTTACTCATGATGTCATGAGTGACAGTGATAGTGACTTTACTCAGGATGTCGTGAGTGACAGTGATAGTGACTTTACTCATGATGTCATGAGTGACAGTGATAGTGACTTTACTCATGATGTCATGAGTGACAGTGATAGTGACTTTACTCTTGATGTCATGAGTGACAGTGATAGTGACTTTACTCATGATGTCATGAGTGACAGTGATAGTGACTTTACTCATGATGTCATGAGTGATAGTGACTTTACTCA
This sequence comes from Conus ventricosus, assembly GCA_018398815.1. Lineage (NCBI taxonomy): Eukaryota > Metazoa > Mollusca > Gastropoda > Neogastropoda > Conidae > Conus > Conus ventricosus. The sequence continues at coordinate 345,863 of CM031598.1, forward strand.
TGATGTCATGAGTGACAGTGATAGTGACTTTACTCATGATGTCATGAGTGACAGTGATAGTGACTTTACTCATGATGTCATGAGTGACAGTGATAGTGACTTTACTCATGATGTCATGAGTGACAGTGATAGTGACTTTACTCTTGATGTCGTGAGTGACAGTGATAGTGACTTTACTCTTGATGTCGTGAGTGACAGTGATAGTGGCTTTACTCATGATGTCATGAGTGACAGTGATAGTGACTTTACTCATGATGTCATGAGTGACAGTGATAGTGACTTTACTCATGACGTCCTTAGTGACAGTGATAGTGACTTTACTCATGACGTCGTGAGTGACAGTGATAGACTTTACTCATGATGTCCTGAGTGACAGTGATAGTGACTTTACTCATGATGTCATGAGTGACAGTGATAGTGACTTTACTCATGATGTCATGAGTTATGATGGTAGTGGATTTACTCATGATGTCATGAGTGACAGTGATAGTGACTTTACTCATGATGTCATGAGTGACAGTGATAGTGGATTTACTCATGATGTCATGAGTGACAGTGATAGTGACTTTACTCATGATGTCATGGGTGGACAGTGATAGTGACTTTACTCATGATGTCATGAGTGGCAGTGATAGTGACTTTACTCATGATGTCATGAGTGACAGTGATAGTGACTTTACTCATGATGTCATGAGTGACAGTGATAGTGACTTTACTCATGATGTCATGAGTGACAGTGATAGTGACTTTACTCATGGTGTCGTGAGTGACAGTGATAGTGACTTTACTCTTGATGTCGTGAGTGACAGTGATAGTGACTTTACTCTTGATGTCGTGAATGACAGTGATAGTGACTTTACTCATGATGTCATGAGTGACAGTGATAGTGACTTTACTCATGATGTCGTGAGTGACTGTGATAGTGACTTTACTCATGATGTCATGAGTGACAGTGATAGTGACTTTACTCATGATGTCATGAGTGACAGTGATAGTGACTTTACTCATGATGTCATGAGTGACAGTGATAGTGACTTTACTCATGATGTCATGAGTGACAGTGATGGTGACTTTACTCATGATGTCATGAGTGACAGTGATAGTGACTTTACTCATGATGTCCTGAGTGACAGTGATAGTGACTTTACTCATGATGTCATGAGTGACGATGATAGTGGCTTTACTCATGATGTCATGAGTGACGATGATAGTGACTTTACTCATGATGTCATGAGTGACAGTGATAGTGACTTTACTCATGATGTCATGAGTGACAGTGATAGTGGCTTTACTCATGATGTTGTGAGTGACAGTGATAGTGACTTTACTCATGAACCATCTGATGAAATTAGCAAGTCAGCCCATTGTGGGTGTCATCAAGTGAACAATTGAAAAATGTACATTCATCAATGTTTTGAATAGAAATGTTTAGGGAATACATTTTCATTTATATTCCTTAAAATGAATGCATGGATGAAAACAGATTGTTTAATGTTATGAAGTTATGGCTACAAGTTCTCCCCCTCTCCCCATTCACACTTACTTCTTTCAGTGTTGTAAAGTTTTGTCCATATGAAACAGTGACCCTGTGTGTACACTTCCAGCACTTCTGAACAGATGTGTTTTTGTTTTGTTTTTTGCTCCAGTCAACTTGTGACTGACTGACTGACAGCACCAGGCCCCATGGAGATAACTGGCTGCCTGCCTCTCACTTAACACCCTGACTGACTGACAGCACCAGGCACCATGGAGATAACTGGCCATAGACCAGCCTGCCTCTCACTTAACACCCTGACTGACTGACAGCACCAGGCACCATGGAGATAACTGGCCATAGACCAGCCTGCCTCTCACTTAACACCCTGACTGACTGACTGACAGCACCAGGCACCATGGAGATAACTGGCCATAGACCAGCCTGCCTCTCACTTAACACCCTGACTGACTGACTGACTGACAGCACCAAGTACCATGGAGATAACTGGCCATAGACCAGCCTGCCTCTCGCTTTACACCCTGACTGACTGACTGACTGACAGCACCAGGCACCATGGAGATAACTGGCCATAGACCAGCCTGCCTCTCACTTAACACCCTGACTGACTGACTGACAGCACCAGGCACCATGGAGATAACTGGCCATAGACCAGCCTGCCTCTCACTTAACACCCTGACTGACTGACTGACAGCACCAGGCACCATGGAGATAACTGGCCATAGACCAGCCTGCCTCTCGCTTTACACCCTGATTGACTGACTGACTGACAGCACCAAGTATCATGGAGATAACTGGCCATAGACCAGCCTGCCTCTCGCTTTACACCCTGACTGACTGACTGACTGACAGCACCAGGTACCATGGAGATAACTGGCCATAGACCAGCCTGCCTCTCGCTTTACACCCTGACTGACTGACTGACTGACAGCACCAGGCACCATGGAGATAACTGGCCATAGACCAGCCTGCCTCTCACTTTACACCCTGACTGACTGACTGACTGACAGCACCAGGTACCATGGAGATAACTGGCCATAGACCAGCCTGCCTCTCGCTTTACACCCTGACTGACTGACTGACTGACAGCATCAGGTACCATGGAGATAACTGGCCATAGACCAGCCTGCCTCTCACTTGACACCCTGACTGACTGACTGACTGACAGCACCAGGTACCATGGAGATAACTGGCCATAGACCAGCCTGCCTCTCACTTAACACCTAAACTTCAATGACTGCTTCTTTCTAGAAATCTTCCAGCTGCTGTGCCCATTATTTCGTTCTCTCTTTCATTTTGTATGAGCTTGTAGCACTGTTTTTACAGGCTGTACAATGTTGTTTCACTTTTTTTTTTACAGGCTGTACAATGTTGTTTCACCTGTTTTTGCTGACTGTACAATGTAGTTTCACCTTTTCTTTACAGGCAGTGAGCTTGTAGCACTGTTTTTACAAGCTGTACAATGTTGTTTCACCTGTTTTTTCACAGGCTGTACAATGTTGTTTCACCTGTTTTGACAGGTTGTACAATGTTGTTTCACCTTTTTTGTACAGGCAGTAAGCTTGTAGCACTGTTTTTACAGGCTGTACAATGTTGCTTCACCAGTTTTTACAGGCTGTACAATGTTGTTTCAGCTGTTTTTACAGGCTGTACAATGTTGTTTCAGCTGTTTTTACAGGTTATACAATGTTGTTTCACCTGTTTTTACAGGCTGTGCTATGTTTCAACTCGTTTCACAGGCTGTAGAATGTTGTTTCACCTGTTTTGACAGGCTGTACAATGTTGTTTCACCTGTTTTTACAGGCTGTACAATGTTGTTTCAACTCTTTTCACAGGCTGTACAAAGTTGTTTCACCTCTTTTTACAGGCTGTACAATGTTGTTTCACCTGTTTTTACAGGCGGTGCAGTGTTGTTTCACCTGTTTTTACAGGCAGTACGAGCAGCTCAGGATGAACAGATACGGCTGAAAGACATAGAGGTCAATGAGCTGAAGTCAGTGCGCATGGACCTGGAGCGTGAGCTCAGGGACACACGAACTGTGGCTGAGAGGGTAGGTAACTCTTTGACTGACTGCTTGTAATACTTGCAAAATGTCTGTTTCAGTTAGGTGGGTGTGTTTGGAAGGGAAGTCCTTTTTCATGCAAGCTTGTTTGTTTGTTTTTTTCTTTTGATGAATTTTACAGATGACCCAATTACCTGTTTATATGGGACGGTGTTGTTTATTTGATTATATGTTTGTTATGGAGGAGGGGGTGGCACATTTTCTAAACAATGTTACTTGGAACTTTAAACAAATAAACACAATGTTTCTTGAAACTTAAAACAAATTAACAAACAGATACCCTATATAGACTGCTCAAGGCAGCTCAGTGTTCACACATTTTTGGCTCTTGAACTTTGAGAAGAATTGACACTGAGCTGGAACATCATTTACCAGGATGTGGCTGCCAGCCATTTCTTGATAATTTTGTTATTATATTTTACCTGTTTTAAATCCCTATAGGAAATCTTTTTTTCAATAATTTTTTAAATGAAAAGAAGGTAAAAATCAGAAGAAAAAAAAAGATGCATTGATTTGTTGTTGATTCACCTGTTCTTATCCCAGTAAGGTATTTTCTTCTGTGTGCTTACTCTTTCCCTTTAATGGAAGGGAGTTATGCCCATAGATGACTGTCATGAAGATGTCTGGATGGAGGCGTGCTCATCACCTTCCACCAGTCCTTCACCCTCCTCCCATTACATTTTTCATTTTGTCTCCCCAAAGTATGGCAGCTTTGTCAACACCATCCCTTTTCTTTTGTTGTTGGATTATTTGCCCTTTTTCTTTCAATTTTTGTTGTTGTAACTCCATTGTATGAGATTCCAATTTTCAATATTATTCAGACCTTTTTGCAAACAAGAAGAAAAAGAGGGAAACAAACAAATAAACGAACAAAAGAAGAAGAAAAAGAAAAAAAATATCGAAAAGATAGAAGTAAGAAAGGAAAACTGCAGTGACCTATTGCTGGTATATGTTTGTCACTAGTTGTGTTTAATGATGTGATTTGGAGTGTAATAGTAAAAAAAACAAAGATAGAGATTCATTTTGTCAGATTGTCCCCCTTTTTGTGACCGCAGTATGAGCAGGAGCTTCACTCTTTGAGGAGTCGTCTGGCAGGGATGTCGGAGGACCGACATCAGATAGAAGATCGTCTGTCAGCCGCTGATGCTGCACATCGTCTTTCTCAGGGACAGGCTGCACAGCTGCAGGTGCTCTGCGTGTGTGTGTGTGTGTGTGTGGGTATAGGTGTGTGTGTGGGTATAGGTGTGTGTGTGTGTAGGTATAGGTGTGGGTATAGGTGTGTGTGTGGGGGAGGTATAGGTGTGTGTGTATGGGGGGTGGGGTATAGGTGTGTGCAGTGTGTGTGAGTGTGTATGTGTGAGTGTGAGTAATAATCTGTGAGGATGATGGAGACTGTGCTTTGGAAGTCCATGCTGGTCAGAGAGTACATGACAGGGTTGCACTCTGTGCTTACCTTTCACGATATATCCTGCCATAAACCTAGCCTGAAAGATACAGACAGTTTTAAAGCTGGTCAGGAAACTTGAGCAACACTCACAGAGAACCGTCCATTGGGTCTTGCTATGTGTTCTCAAGCACATTCAACTCTGGGTAGGAGCCTGTGGTGGTACTCGAACCGGTGATCTGAGCCCACAGTTTATTACACCGACCACAGCACCATGAAGGCTGGTGATGACTGCAGTCAGTGATTACACCATGAAGGCTGGTGATGACTGCAGTCAGTCATTACCCCATGAAGGCTGCTGATGACTGCAGTCAGTCATTACATCATGAAGGTTGGTGATGACTGCAGTCAGTCATTACACCCTGAAGACTGGTGATGACTGCAGTCAGTGACTACACCCTGAAGGCTGGTGATGACTGCAGTCAGTCATTACACCATGAAGGCTGGTGATGACTGCAGTCAGTCATTACACCATGAAGGCTGGTGATGACTGCAGTCAGTGATTACACCATGAAGGCTGGTGATGACTGCAGTCAGTGATTACACCATGAAGGCTGGTGATGACTGCAGTCAGTGATTACACCATGAAGGCTGGTGATGACTGCAGTCAGTGATTACACCATGAAGGCTGGTGATGACTGCAGTCAGTCATTGCACCATGAAGGTTGGTGATGGCTGCAGTCAGTGATTACACCATGAAGGATGGTGATGACTGCAGTCAGTGATTACACCATAAGGGCTGGTGATGACTACAGTCAGTCATTACACCATGAAGACTGGTGATGACTGCAGTCAGTGATTACACCATGAAGGCTGGTGATGACTGCAGTCAGTCATTACACCATGAAGGCTGGTGATGACTGCAGTCAGTGATTACACCAAGAAGGCTGGTGATGACTGCAGTCAGTCATTACACCATGAAGGCTGGTGATGACTGCAGTCAGTCATTACGCCATGAAGGCTGGTGATGACTGCAGTCAGTGATTACACCATGAAGGCTGGTGATGACTGCAGTCAGTCATTGCACCATGAAGGCTGGTGATGACTGCAGTCAGTCATTACACCATGAAGGCTGGTGATGACTGCAGTCAGTCATTACACCATGAAGGTTGGTGATGACTGCAGTCAGTGATTACACCATGAAGGCTGGTGATGACTGCAGTCAGTGATTACACCCTGAAAGCTTCTGATGACTGCAGTCAGTGATTACACCATGAAGGCTGGTGATGACTGCAGTCAGTGATTACACCATGAAGGCTGGTGATGACTGCAGTCAGTGATTACACCATGAAGGCTGGTGATGACTGCAGTCAGTGACTACACCATGAAGGCTGGTGATGACTGCAGTCAGTGATTACACCATGAAGGTTGGTGATGACTGCAGTCAGTCATTACACCATGAAGGCTGGTGATGACTGCAGTCAGTCATTACACCAAGAAGTTTGGTGATGACTGCATTCAGTCATTGCACCACGAAGGCTGGTGATGACTGCAGTCAGTCATTACACCATGAAGGTTGGTGATGACTGCATTCAGTCATTGCACCATGAAGGCTGGTGATGACTGCAGTCAGTCATTGCACCATGAAGGTTGGTGATGACTGCAGTCGGTCATTGCACCATGAAGGTTGGTGATGACTGCAGTCAGTCATTACACCATTAAGGCTGGTGATGACTGCAGTCAGTGATGACACCATGAAGACTGGTGATGACTGCAGTCAGTGATTGCACCATGAAGACTGGTGATGACTGCAGTCAGTGATTACACCATGAAGGCTGGTGATGACTGTAGTCCATCATTGCACCATGAAGGCTGGTGATGACTGCAGTCAGTGATTACACCATGAAGGCTGGTGATGACTGCAGTCAGTCATTGCACCATGACGGTTGGTGATGACTACAGTCAGTGATTACACAGACCACTGCACTATGAAAGTTGGTGATGACTGCAGTCAGTGATTGCACCATGAAGGCTGGTGATGACTACAGTCAGTCATTGCACCATGAAGGCTGGTGATGACTGCAGTCAGTGATTACACCGACCATGCACTATGAAGGCTGGTGATGACTGCAGTCAGTGATTACACCATGAAGGCTGGTGATGACTGCAGTCAGTGATTACACCATGAAGGCTGGTGATGACTACAGTCAGTCATTGCACCATGAAGGCTGGTGATGTCTGCAGTCAGTGATTACACCGACCACTGCACTATGAAGGCTGGTGATGACTGCAGTCAGTAATTACACCATGAAGGCTGGTGATGACTGCAGTCAGTGATTACACTATGAAGGCTGGTGATGACTACAGTCAGTCATTGCACCATGAAGGCTGGTGATGTCTGCAGTCAGTGATTACACCGACCACTGCACTATGAAGGCTGGTGATGACTGCAGTCAGTCATTACACCATGAAGGCTGGTGATGACTGCAGTCAGTGATTACACCATGAAGGCTGGTGATGACTGCAGTCAGTCATTACACCATGAAGGCTGGTGATGACTGTAAGATCAGCCGTTAGCGTACAGTACTCAGCAGACCAGGTATCGTTGGAGTTGGTGTCTGTTGTTTATTCTTGCTCGTTATTGTAACTAGGTAACAGAACTCGTCTCGTCGTAATCTTAATATGCGAGATTGTACAAGGGAGGTTACTCTACATCCCCCTTTCTTAGCAGACAGCATGCATAGTTCTTCTTGTAAGATGCCACTGCAAATGGAGAATTACTATGAACTGTCCGAGACTGGCTCAATAAATGACATTGCTTTAAATTTAAAATCTTATGTAAATTCATAAGGGCCAGCTACAGTATTTTTTTAGTCCAAATGAAGTCCTTCTTCAAGAAGTTCTTGACGGATGCAGAACCTTCTTTAAAAGTCAAAATTTCAACTAAACTTGAAACTACAAACAAAACTGAACATCAACAAATAGTCAGGTGAGTACTTTGCTCTTTTACAAATCAAGTCTGTTAGGTGCTTGTACTCTCCTTCCTGACTTTGTGTACACTGTCTTTTGAGCAGTCTGTTTTACAGGCATCTTATCAGTTGCTGGGTCTCCTGGTTTCTTAGCTGTGGGCTGCTGGACTGGTAATGAAGAACTTCCACTTGCAGACTCTTCATGACTTGCTGTGTCCAGAGTCTCCAGCTTCTGGTTCGGCAATGTCGAGGAAGCAATGGGCTTGGATTTGACTGCTACCTGTTCCCCACTTCTTCGCCGAAGCTGATTGCGATTTCTGCGTTGAGTGCCTCTGTCAGTCTGAACAATAACAGACCGAGGTGAAGTGTTTTTGATCACAACTGCTTCTCTGTTTGTTGGAGTCTTCATCCACACAAATTGACCTTTTGAAAATTGTGGGACTTCTTTTGCTCTATGTCGGAGATCATGGTAATACTTCTGTTGATTTCTGAAATGTTCATCCTTCTTCTTGAATCCCTCGACATCTGGTTTGAATGGAATGTACTGACTGGGCATTGAAGGTACACAGTTTCTAAGTTTCCGGCTCATCATCAGTTCTGCTGGACTGTAGCCATTCTGAAGGGGAGTTGTCCGGTAGTTGAGAAGGGCAATATATGGGTCAGCAGACTTCTTAATCAGATTCTTCACTGTCTGAACAGCCCTCTCTGCTTCACCATTTCCTTGTGGATGATACGGACTACTGGTGACATGAGTGAAGAAATAGTCTTGTGAGAATTTCAAGAATTCTCGAGAGTTGAACTGTGGACCATTGTCGGATACAACTACTTCTGGGATTCCAAATCTTGAAAAAATGGATTTACAGTGGTCAATGACAGCTACTGAGGTGGTCTGTTTCAAATGTACCGTCTCTATCCAATGGGAGTAATAATCTACTACTAAAAAATAAGAGTGTCCATTCAGTTCAAACAAATCCATAGCAATCTTCTGCCACGGGTAATCAGGAGTCTTGGTTGGCTGTAGAGGTTCAGATGGGAGTTTTCTCTCCTTCTCACATGTTGCACAAGCACTAACGACGTCTTCAATTTTATTTGAGAGTCCTGGCCACCAAACACAACTTCGGGCTAATGCTCTGCATTTCACAACACCCTGATGACCTTGGTGGATTCTGCTTAAAATCTCATTTTGCAGCTCTGCCGGAATAACCAGACGGCTCTGGAACAGCAACAGACCTTGCTGAACTGTCAAATCTTGACGAGCAAACCAGTATTGTCGCAGATTGACATCTTTTTTCGCTGTTTCTGGCCAGTGGTCTAACTTACAAAAGTTCATGACTTGGCTGCAGATTTTGTCTGAGCATTGCTTTTGTCGAATCTCTTCTAGCTTTGCATCACTTGCGGGAATGCCGTCAATGACAGCAGAGACGAAGGCATTTGTCTCTTCTTCCATTAAGTGTTCCTGTTCAGCAGATGCACACCCAGGAGCTCTTGACAAAGTGTCTGCCGTCATCAGATTTTTCCCTGCAGTGTATACTATGTCATAGGAATACTGCATCAGACGCATTCGGAACCTCTGAATCCTTGGAGTTAATTCATCCAACAGCTTGGTTTTCAACAGTGCCAACAGAGGTTTATGATCTGTTTCAATTGTGAATTTTGAAAGTCCAAGCAAGTAGTCTTGAAATTTTTCACAGTTCCAAGTCACTGCCAGCGCTTCTTTTTCCACCTGCGCGTACCTTTGTTCTGTTGCGGTGAGAGCTCTTGAAGCATAGAATACTGGCTTCCAGTCGTTTTCTTGTTTCTGCAGTAGTACTCCACCTAATCCATATGATGATGCATCTACTGAGACTTTGGTTGGCTTTTCTGGATTATAGTGTGCTAGCACTGGTGTTGAACTCAGCTGCTTTTTCAGTGATTGGAAGGCTCTCTCTTGTTGCTCATCCCAAATCCAGTGAGTTTCTTTCTTTAGCAGATCTCTCAATGGTTTTGTTGTGTCGGCCATGTGAGATGCAAATTTTCCAACATGATTCACCATTCCCAAAAATCGGCGCAATTCAGAGATATTTGTAGGTTTTGGGAAATTTGAAATAGCTTGCACTTTCTCTGGATCCATCTGGATTCCTTCTTTGGATATAATGTGTCCCAGGAACTTCACTGTGTCAGTTGAGAATTTGCATTTCTCATTTAGTGTGACACCAGCTTCCTTCATCTTCTGCAGAACCAGTCTCAGTCGACTATCATGTTCTTGTTTATCTTTTCCAAATACCAGCACATCGTCAATGTCGCAGATGACCCCAGGTATTCCTTCTATGATTTGTGTCATCTCTCGATGAAAAACCTCTGGTCCCGAGCTGATACCAAATGGCAGGCGTTTGTAACAGTAACGCCCGAACGGAGTAATGAAAGTGGTCAACTCCTGACTATGTGGGTGAAGTGGTGTCTGGTGGAATCCACTGTTACAGTCTAGTTTTGTGAACACAGTGGCACCATTCAGCTGGGCTAGTAGTTGATCAGTTGTGGGTAGTGGAAAGTTCTCTCGACGCACACTCTCATTGAGTTTAGTGAAATCGATGCACAGTCGCACTTTCCCATTTGGTTTTAGTACTGCCACAATTGGTGCACACCAGTCAGTGGGAGTTTCCACAGGACGGATGATATCTTGCTCTTCTAATTTCTTAAGTTCTTCTAGAACCTTTTCTTTCATTGGAAGGGGAAGTCTGCGTGGAGTTGAGATTGCAAACGGTTGAGCATTTTCTTGCAGTCTTATTGTGTAGACGTTTTTCATTCTCCCTAGGCCTGTAAATAGCTCTGGGAATTCTTGCTTGTACTGATGATCTCTGTCTACAGAGTTGACCCTTTCAATCATTTTTAATGCCTCAATTGCAGGCCTTCCCAAAAGTGGTTCTTTTAAGTCAACAACAACATACAGATCTTGCTCTGAAGATGCTTCACCTACTGCTAGGGTGGCATGGACTCTGCCAAGCACATTGATTTTGCTCTGGCCAGGCCCAAACAGCTTTTTGTCTGTCTTCTGTATCAGTGGTGAGTTCTTCTTGAAGAACCTATCAGGTACAACCGTCACATCTGCTCCAGTGTCTATTCTGAAATTCACAGCATGACTATGTGTTTTAGTTGTTACCTGAACATCAGCATGCCAATTTACTGCTCCACATTCTGCTGATTCTTCAGTCACAGTGCCAAGTATGTTGCTCTCTTCATCTTCTAAATATCTCACATCAGTTTTTGTTCTGCACATTGCTGCATAGTGGCCTTGCTTGTTACATTTTCTGCAATCCGCATCTTTTGCTGGACAGTCTTGCCTACTATGCGATGGATATTTTCCACACCTGGTGCATTTTCTTGAATAGTTTTGTTGATTCTTTCCACTTTGCTTTGAAGATGATTTTGAGTTCATACTGCCTCCTTGTTTCTTTTTGAACAAACGTTGTACTTGAGATGAGTCTCCTTCACTTGACATTGACTGTAGCTGTTGTTTTGAACTTTCATATGCTCTTCCAATTGTTAAGCACTTGTCTAATGTCAGCTGTTTATCTTCTAGGAGTTTTTCTCTCAATCCTTCTTCTCTAACTCCTACAACAACTTGATCCCTGATAAGTCTTTCTTCCAGTTTATCAAAGTTGCAAGGTTTTGCTAGCTTTCTGAGTGCTGCAATATACCCTTCTATTGACTCTGATGCTTCTTGCTTTCTGAGATGAAATTTATAAGACTCAAAAGCTTCATGAGTATCTCCTACGAAGAATTCTTCAAGTTTTTCCATCACTTGTTTGAGATCATTTTTGTCATCTCTATTTTCGAACTTCAGGTTGTCAAATATTTCACATGCATCAGGCCCAAAAACAGCAAGAAAAACAGATACCTGATATTCCTGGTCTTCCTCTTTGATAAGTCTACTTGCAATGGCATAATTTTCGAATTGCCTCCTGAAACGCTTCCAGTTTTGAGACAAATTTCCCTCCAGACACATCTTTTCTGGTGCTGGAACGTTTGCAGTACTGCTTCTGTTGGCCCCTTGGCTCAGTTCGTGACGTCGATTCCATCATTTTCTTCTTTTCTGGATTGTTTTCTTCTTCTTCTTTGCTTATTATGTCGTGTCGGCCTCCCTTTGACGTCCTGACACTTCTGACACCATGTAAGATCAGCCGTTAGCGTACAGTACTCAGCAGACCAGGTATCGTTGGAGTTGGTGTCTGTTGTTTATTCTCGCTCGTTATTGTAACTAGGTAACAGAACTCGTCTCGTCGTAATCTTAATATGCGAGATTGTACAAGGGAGGTTACTCTACAATGACTGCAGTCAGTGATGACACCATGAAGGCTGGTGATGACTGCAGTCAGTGATGACACCATGAAGGCTGGTGATGACTGCAGTCAGTGATGACACCATGAAGGTTGGTGATGACTGCAGTCAGTCATTGCACCATGAAGGTTGGTGATGACTGCAGTCAGTCATTGCACCATGAAGGCTGGTGATGTCTGCAGTCAGTGATTACACCGACCACTGCACTATGAAGGCTGGTGATGACTGCAGTCAGTCATTACACCATGAAGGCTGGTGATGACTGCAGTCAGTGATTACACCATGAAGGCTTCTGATGACTGCAGTCAGTGATTACACCATGAAGGCTGGTGATGACTGCAGTCAGTGATGACACCATGAAGGCTGGTGATGACTGCAGTCAGTGATGACACCATGAAGGCTGGTGATGACTGCAGTCAGTGATGACACCATGAAGGTTGGTGATGACTGCAGTCAGTCATTGCACCATGAAGGTTGGTGATGACTGCAGTCAGTCATTGCACCATGAAGGCTGGTGATGACTGCAGTCAGTCATTACACCATGAAGGTTTGTGATGACTGCAGTCAGTGATGACACCATGAAGGCTGGTGATGACTGCAGTCAGTGATTACACCATGAAGGTTGGTGATGACTGCAGTCAGTGATGACACCATGAAGGCTGGCGATGACTGCAGTCAGTGGTTACACCATGAAGGCTGGTGATGACTATTCAGTCATTACACCATGAAGGCTGGTGATGACTGCTGTCAGTCATTACACCATGAAGGCTGGTGATGACTGCAGTCAATGATTACACCATGAAGGCTGGTGATGACTGCAGTCAGTGATTACACCATGAAGGCTGGTGATGACTGCAGTCAATGATTACACCATGAAGGCTGGTGATGACTGCAGTCAGTCATTGCACCATGAAGGTTGGTGATGACTGCAGTCAGTCATTACACCATGACGGCTGGTGATGACTGCAGTCAGTGATTACACCATGAAGGTTGGTGATGACTGCAGTCAGTGATTACACCATGAAGGCTGGTGATGACTGCAGTCAGTCATTGCACCATGAAGGCTGGTGATGACTGCAGTCAGTTATTGCACCATGAAGGCTGGTGATGACTGCAGTCAGTCATTACACCATGAAGGCTGGTGATAACTGCAGTCAGTGATTACACCATGAAGGTTGGTGATGATTGCAGTCAGTCAGGGAGGCTGGCATGCATTAGCCCAAACAGACACTCCCATTTCTTGCTGGGCCCCAAGCAGACATTTCTGTTGTCAGCTGATGTGTTGAGGTCAGAACTATCCTCTTCATTCATTTCCACATTTCTGTTGTCAGCTGATGTGGAGAGGTCAGAACTATCCTCTTCATTTCCACATTTCTGTTGTCAGCTGATGTGGAGAGGTCAGAACTATCCTCTTCATTTCCACATTTCTGTTGTCAGCTGATGTGGAGAGGTCAGAACTATCCTCTTCATTTCCACATTTCTGTTGTCAGCTGATGTGGAGAGGTCAGAACTATCCTCTTCATTTCCACATTTCTGTTGTCCGCTGATGTGGAGAGGTCAGAACTATCCTCTTCATTTCCACATTTCTGTTGTCAGCTGATGTGGAGAGGTCAGAACTATCCTCTTCATTTCCACATTTCTGTTGTCAGCTGATGTGGAGAGGTCAGAACTATCCTCTTCATTTCCACATTTCTGTTGTCAGCTGATGTGGAGAGGTCAGAACTATCCTCTTCATTTCCACATTTCTGTTGTCAGCTGATGTGGAGAGGTCAGAACTATCCTCTTCATTTCCACATTTCTGTTGTCAGCTGATGTGGAGAGGTCAGAACTATCCTCTTCATTTCCACATTTCTGTTGTCAGCTGATGTGGAGAGGTCAGAACTATCCTCTTCATTTCCACATTTCTGTTGTCAGCTGATGTGGAGAGGTCAGAACTATCCTCTTCCTTTCCACATTTCTGTTGTCAGCTGATGTGGAGAGGTCAGAACTATCTTCTTCATTTCCACATTTCTGTTGTCAGCTGATGTGGAGAGGTTGTTGTTGTTGTCGTACCCTGGCTAAAAGACTCCAGGGATCATCCGAACAGCCGAAGTATTTGAACACTATGGCACAAATGCATCAGCTGGGGATGAGAACATTACGTGTGTGACCGTTTTTGATTACCCCGCCACATGGGCAGCCACACTCCGACTTCGGGGGATTTGGGAGACTGATAATGTTATGCTAGGAGCTTGTCACGACTGAAGACAATCCCCACATAACTATGCAGAGCATAACAACATTTTGATGTAGCCTTGGTGTTGATGTGGAGAGGTCAGAACTATCCTCTTCATTTCCTCATTTCTGTTGTCAGCTGATGTGGAGAGGTCAGAACTATCCTCTTCATTTCCACATTTCTGTTGTCAGCTGATGTGGAGAGGTCAGAACTATCCTCTTCATTTCCACATTTCTGTTGTCAGCTGATGTGGAGAGGTCAGAACTATCCTCTTCATTTCCACATTTCTGTTGTCAGCTGATGTGGAGAGGTCAGAACTATCCTCTTCATTTCCACATTTCTGTTGTCAGCTTGTGGAGAGGTCAGAACTATCCTCTTCATTTCCACATTTCTGTTGTCAGCTGATGTGGAGAGGTCAGAACTATCCTCTTCATTTCCACATTTCTGTTGTCAGCTGATGTGGAGAGGTCAGAACTATCCTCTTCATTTCCACATTTCTGTTGTCAGCTGATGTGGAGAGGTCAGAACTATCCTCTTCATTTCCACATTTCTGTTGTCAGCTGATGTGGAGAGGTCAGAACTATCCTCTTCATTTCCACATTTCTGTTGTCAGCTGATGTGGAGAGGTCAGAACTATCTTCTTCATTTCCACATTTCTGTTGTCAGCTGATGTGGAGAGGTCAAAACTATCCTCTTCATTTCCACATTTCTGTTGTCAGCTGATGTGGAGAGGTCAGAACTATCTTCTTCATTTCCACATTTCTGTTGTCAGCTGATTGGAGCGGTCAGAACTATCCTCTTTATTTCCACATTTTTGGACTGCTGCTGCAATTATTGGGAGTTTTTTTTCCTCTTCAGTTGTTCCCATTTTTGTTATCATTTGTTAAAACATGAATTGCTTTTTAATGTGTGGTAATGTACTGTGTATGACTGGATTCAGGAATACATTTTCTATGAAATGATGCAAATAATTTAACTGTTCAAATGAAATAAGCAACATCATGACTTGAAAGTGGTGAAAACGTGCTAGTAAAAATAAGTGAGTTACATCAACAGCAACATTGTCATTGCATTGAAATGGGTGCTCAGCGATGCCATCATGTCACCCCTTGGATTGTTGGCATTTTTTACTATTACAGACACCGCAGTTAATGAATTACAGACTTGTGAATCATCAAAATTTACATCTACTTTTAAAGTTCACTTGCCTTAGTATCTTAAGTTGTAATGGCGTTCATGCAAATACAATGTAGGGCAAATTTCATGAATTGATCTACAACTGTTACATTTGGCACTTTCAACCTCAGACTTTGATTTTAATCGAGCCAAGTCATCACTGTTTATTGCCCCAAATCATGGCAGACAGTTATTAAATGTCAATCAAATGTGTCCATTTGAACACAATAATTTTGCCTTTTTCAGATCTCAAGTAAATCTTTGTCAGACAGCAATTTGACAGTTGAATTGAAACGGCTTTGTCACAAACTTTCAGTTGACGACCAATCAGTCAGACAGCAATTTGACAGTTGAATTGAAACGGTTTTGTCACAAACTTTCAGTTGACAACCAATCAGTTTTCAGCCCAACAGTGTTGGCAATAGAGGAATTTATTTCTGCACAAGTGTCTCTCAGTTTTGTCAACGTTGATATCCAGCAGTGTTGGCAATAGAGGAATTTATTTCTGCACAAGTGTCTCTCGGTTTTGTCAACGTTGATATCCAGCAGTAATGGCAGTGGTTGAATTTATTTCTGCACAAGTGTCTCTCAGTTTTGTCAACGTTGATATCCAGCAGTGTTGGCAATAGAGGAATTTATTTCTGCACAAGTGTCTCATGGTTTTGTCAACATTAATATTCAGCAGTAATGGCAGTAGTTGAATTTATTTCTGCACAAGTGTCTCTCGGTTTTGTCAATGTTGATATCCAGCAGTGTTGGCAATAGAGGAATTTATTTTTGCACAAGTGTCTTCATGAAACACTCCTTTACCTTTGTCGCTAGTTATTTTTCTGAGTAAATCTTCTCATTGTGTTGAATTCATGCGGATGCTGGTGCTGTCTGCTGACCAGAACTTTGATGTCCGCTGTTTGCAATCACCAGCCTCTTGTCTTTGAAAAAAAAAAAGGTCCAGTCAGATTAATTCCTGCTCAGAATGTGAGGCCATTACAGGTCAAAATGTTGCTAAATCATGACTGATTTCAGTGAGGTAGTATACTACACTGTATCACCAGAACAAAATTTATGCTTCTCATTTGAATAACGACACTCAAATGATTGGGGGTTACATGTTTTCTGATTGATAAGGGTCAAACAAGGATGTAGTAAAGCAGAGTATGTAATTTAAATCTTCCTACAGCAAACATGTAGAAAAGGCATGCCATGCTAGCCATTAAATGATAGTACAATTTGCTGCCTGTGCAGAATGATCTGAAAGAGCTGAGTGCAGTGAAGGTTAAATGATAGTACAATTTGCTGCCTGTGCAGAATGAAAGAGCTGAGTGCAGTGAAGGTTAAATGATAGTACAATTTGCTGCCTGTGCAGATGAAAGAGCTGAGTGCAGTGAAGGTCAAATCTTAATACAATTTGCTGCCTGTGCAGAATAAAAGAGCTGAGTGCAGTGAAGGTTAAATGATAGTACAATTTGCTGCCTGTGCAGAATAAAAGATCTGAGTGCAGTGAAGGTTAAATGATAGTACAATTTGCTGCCTGTGCAGAATAAAAGAGCTGAGTGCAGTGAAGGTTAAATGATAGTACAATTTGCTGCCTGTGCAGAATAAAAGATCTGAGTGCAGTGAAGGTTAAATGATAGTACAATTTGCTGCCTGTGCAGAATGATCTGAAAGATCTGAGTGCTGTGAAGGTTAAATGATAGTACAATTTGCTGCCTGTGCAGAATGATCTGAAAGATCTGAGTGCTGTGAAGGTTAAATGATAGTACAATTTGCTGCCTGTGCAGAATAAAAGATCTGAGTGCAGTGAAGGTTAAATGATAGTACAATTTGCTGCCTGTGCAGAATAAAAGGTCTGAGTGCAGTGAAGGTTAAATGATAGTACAATTTGCTGCCTGTGCAGAATGAAAGAGCTGAGTGCAGTGAAGGTTAAATGATAGTACAATTTGCTGCCTGTGCAGAATGATCTGAAAGATCTAAGTGCTGTGAAGGTTAAATGATAGTACAATTTGCTGCCTGTGCAGAATGATCTGAAAGAGTTGAGTGCTGTGAAGGTTAAATGATAGTACAATTTGCTGCCTGTGCAGAATGATCTGAAAGAGCTGAGTGTAGTGAAGGTTAAATGATAGTACAATTTGCTGCCTGTGCAGATGAAAGAGCTGAGTGCAGTGAAGGTCAAATCTTACTACAATTTGCTGCCTGTGCAGAATGATCTGAAAGAGCTGAGTGCTGTGAAGGTTAAATGATAGTATATTTTGCTGCCTGTGCAGAATGATCTGAAAGAGCTGAGTGCTGTGAAGGCTGACCTTGCTGCACAGCTGTCGGAGTCCTCTGGTAAAATACATGTAAGTGAAAAGGATGGGAAAGGAGGAAACTGTTCATGTCAGTTTCTCACCCATGACCTTTTAATCTATCAACATACTAATGTCAGCTGTCAAGACTTCATGATTTCTGTGCAGTTGTTGTCTTGTCAGATAAATACAATAGTCATGTGTGATTTATGTGTGGTTAATTGTTGGTGTGAAACTTGTTCTTGTAAAGAGCTTGGTAAATCTTTAAAAAAACAAAATGCGATTAGAAAAGAATCTTAGGTATTGTGGGCTTTTTTCTAGATAGTCTATTGTTGCTTGTATCTCTTGCTTATCCACTTAAAAAATGGAAATTAATGAGATTATGGTGTTGTGAATCTGCTGTTTGACTACAGAAAATAAGAAAATACTGTGTTGGGGGATTATTGTTTAAGGTTTGAATCACTTGTTGAACTACTGAAGAATGGAGAATAATATGATGCTGGTGACTTTGTAGTGGACTGTGGCTGTATTTTATCTGATACTTTTTGTACATGCAGGACCTTCATCAGAAACTGATCGAGTTACAGCACAGGGAGAAAGCTGCCAAAGAGGAAACGGAGATCTACAAGAAACAGCTTTATGAGGTACCTTTACCCACTTGATTGGTCTTGTCCCAACTCTGTTTATGTCAATTGTGTGATTTCCCAAAACCTGTCACAGCTCCTTTTATTTTTTCTCTGGTAGTGTTGACTCCCATAGCCAAGACTTCTTGTCTTATGGGAAAGTTTAAGTGTGATTGTAGCATCTTAAGCAATGTGTATGCGATTGCATGTGTATGGCAAGAGTGTGCATATATGCACATGTGTGTAGGTGTGTGTGTGTGTGTATGTGTGTGTGGATAGGCATTTTTGACTGTTTAATAAGTGTAATAAAGGCTAAATAAGAAAAGTTTTTAGCTTATTTTTTTGTTATTTCAGGAGCGAAACGGGCTGGCAAAGGGTTATGACAGTTTGAAACTGGAGCTGAATGAAGCTAAAGTAAGTGAGATGTGTTTATCTGTTGTATGCCGTGGTCTTCTAGCCATGAAATTGGTGTTAAAAGGAGCTCAGTAAGTGAGATGTGTTTATCTGTTGTATGCCGTGGTCTTCTAGCCATGAAATTGGTGTTAAAAGGAGCTGAGTAAGTGAGATGTGTTTATCTGTTGTATGCCGTGGTCTTCTAGCCATGAAATTGGTGTTAAAGGGAGCTGAGTAAGTGAGATGTGTTTATCTGTTGTATGCCGTGGTCTTCTAGCCATGAAATTGGTGTTAAAAGGAGCTGAGTAAGTGAGATGTGTTTATCTGTTGTATGCCGTGGTCTTCTAGCCATGTAATTGGTGTTAAAAGGAGCTCAGTAAGTGAGATGTGTTTATCTGTTGTATGCCGTGGTCTTCTAGCCATGAAATTGGTGTTAAAGGGAGCTGAGTAAGTGAGATGTGTTTATCTGTTGTATGCCGTGGTCTTCTAGCCATGAAATTGGTGTTAAAGGGAGCTGAGTAAGTGAGATGTGTTTATCTGTTGTATGCCGTGGTCTTCTAGCCATGAAATTGGTGTTAAAAGGAGTTCAGTAAGTGAGATGTGTTTATCTGTTGTATGCCGTGGTCTTCTAGCCATGAAATTGGTGTTAACCCTCTTGTATTCATAACGGGCGCAGACGGGAGCGCTGAGACAGCGCGCTAGATTTCGTAACGGGCGCAGACGGGAGCTGCCCGCCGCATGTGTACGGTACTTTTCCATCACGTGCTGACTCCGTGAAAATACTCGGGAGAGCCACTAAAAGTTGTTGGGGATTTCCCACTATAGCCCAGTAATCTGGCAGCACTATTTTTGGATGCTGGAACCACTTCCATTCACTAAGAAAGAGGAGAAACTGCAAGCGAAGAGTTGTGCGTGAGACTGACCGATTTTCACAATGGCGTCGTCTGCTAACAACAGTGAGTTTGATGATATTCCTGCGTATTCAGCAGAGGAGTGGGATCAAATTATGCCAGAAGAAGAGAAGTATGAAAATGGAGAGTTAGGAGAAGAGAATGATGTTGAAATCGGCACCAATGAAGGAGAAGAAAATGGTGAAAGCTACCCTCAGTACAACGTGCTACTCGCCGTTCTGCAAAACAATGGCGACCGGCTACACATCCTGCCCATGTGTGGTCGCGTTCCAACAGCCGACAGGCCAAGCGCACTCACTGCCGAACACTGCCACCGCACTAGATTATTTCTTTTTTCTGCCTCTCACATTTTTTCAACTAGTAGCAGAAGAAATTAACAGATACGCTCAACAAAAACAAGCAGCTAAGGGCACACCTGACTCCCTATGGTTCGACACAACACCTGACGAAATGCGGGGCTATGTCGCTGTACTGATTATTCCGTATAACAACAAAGGGACGACGCGTAGAAACGTCATATATGTGTTCTTTCTGCCAGGTGCCTTTATGCTTTCATAAGAATGACTGTTTCCATGACTACCATGCACAGAAAGTGGCTCAACAGTAGGGCAGTTTGCTAGTCTCTGTGTTTGTGTGTACGTGTATATATGCTTACCTGTAGTTTATGGTGACAGTGCTTTGATGACACTTGGCAGTGAGACTCTACTCAATTTCATCACAGCTATACAGTGTGTAAATACATATGGACATGTATAAGGTGCTTAGAACAATGACAGAAAAACAATGAGGAACTGTGCTTGAATCTACAGTAACTGTTCAGTTGTGACAATTGACACTAGTTGTGTGTGACATTCTGTGGATTACCTGTGGGGACTGAACAGGCGGACAGAAGACAGATCATCTTTCTTAGGCTGCAGCTTTCATTTCACAACACTAACATGCATGTGCATGGGATAACTGCATGTTGGTGTGCTGTATTAGAATTGTCACCATCGCATGTGACACATTGGGTGACATTTTGGTGACAATGACACGACGTTTCACCTCAAGACACACACAATCTTGCTCACAGTATAGAACAAAGCCTTGTGACCATACATGCGGAATTTCGTAGCTCTAGAGGTTTATTCCTGGTTGTGGTGAAGCATGAACCATACATACCCATTTTAAGGCTAAATTCACCAAAAAAATCTGAAAACTAGGGGGAATTTGGCCTCAGAGAATCTGAATACAAGAGGGTTAAAGGGAGCTGAGTAAGTCAGATGTGCTTATCTGTTTGATGCTGCAGTTTGTCATTTTTATGCCATAGTCTTCCAGTCATCAGACTGTCAAAAAGAACTTTGCACATTGAAATGCTTCCACATTGTGTTCTTTTCAGTTACATAGCTGTTTTACAGATTTGTTGTACACCATGTATAGAAAGAGATTTGGATTTTTTTCTTCGGTTTGTGATAGACACACACATGCACATACACATACATGTAAGTAGCATTGTGAACTTTTTGACAGGGGACACAAAAACACTATAATTCATCACAGCCTTTCTTCAGAACATCTTTTATGAATCATGAGTTAGGTTGATGTGTAGAAATTATTGTGATTTCTCTTAAAACTTGTATGTTTTTTCGTCAGTAAGGGCCATTTATTTCTGTTTCCGCATATAATTGTATAGCTTGTGCGATGGCTTCCATAGAAATGGCAGTCCTATCATGATGAATCATTTGGTTCAACAGTTAAAAAAAAAAGCAAACAAGAAAAAAACCCTGTTTCTTTAACTGTGGTTTCATGTGAAAATTTATTGTAAGGCTGTGAGATAATATCAGAATCGCAGGTTTTTGTGGACAAACACTGATTGTGATCGCATCTATGTGAGGGCTGTTCACATTTCCCAACCAAAACCACAGGGTCACTGTATCTTTACATCTCTGTGAGGGCTGTTCAAATTTCTCAACCAAAACCACAGGGTCACTGTATCTTTACATCTCTGTGAGGGCTGTTCAAATTTCCCAACCAATACCACAGCGTCACTGTATCTTTACATCTCTCTGAGAGCTGTTCACATTTCCCAACCAAAACCACAGGGTCACTGTATCTTTACATCTCTGTGAGGGCTGTTCAAATTTCCCAACCAATACCACAGGGTCACTGTATCTTTACATCTCTCTGAGAGCTGTTCACATTTCCCAACCAAAACCACAGGGTCACTGTATCTTTACATCTGTGTGAGGGCTGTTCAAATTTCCCAACCAATACCACAGGATCACTGTATCTTTACATCTGTGTGAGGGCTGTTCAAATTTCCCAACCAATACCACAGGGTCACTGTATCTTTACATCTCTGTGAGGGCTGTTCAAATTTCCCAACCAATACCACAGGATCCGCACTAGGACCCTCGGTGAACGTTCGTTCTCTTTCCAGCCCCCTGTTGTTGGAATAACCTCCCTTTATCTCTCCGCTCTGCGACTTTCCTCTCTTCCTTCAAGTCTTCTCTTAAGACTAACCCTCTTCCAGTCATGACCCTCCCCTCCTTCTGTCGAAAGCAGATATGCCCTACACCTGGCATGTGTGCGTGTGTGTGTGTGTGTTTGTGTGGTTGCCTGCGTGTGTGTGTGTGTGTGTGTGTGTGTGCGCGTTTGTGTGCTCAGCTTAAGCATGTAGAAATGTTTGGTGTGTTGTGTTTGGAAGATTGCCTTTTGTTGTTTATCATATTGGGTTGCTTCTTTGATTTATTTATTCTTTATTCTTTATTGTAAGCGCTTAGGGCTTTTAAGATTAGGCGCAAGAAATGCACATTATTATTATTATTATGGGTGGATATGTAGAGTGCTGTAAAGAGCACACTCATATTCAGTCTGACTCCTCAACTAAGCAATTATTGTCATCATAGAGATCTCAGATGATGATGTCCTGTGTACATTAGATCAGAACAGGTACCACTCAACACCGCAATAACTCGACAGTACATTAGATCAGAACAGGTACCACTCAACACACCAATAACTCAACAGTACATTAGCTCAGAACAGTACCACTCAACACCGCAATAACTCAACAGTACATTACATCAGAACAGGTACCACTCAACACCCCAGTAACTGAACAGTACATTATTTCAGAACAGGTACCACTCAACACCCAAATAACTCAACAGTACATTAGATCAGAACAGGTACCACTGAGCACCCCAATACCTCAACACTACATTAGATCAGAACAGGTACCACTCAACACCGCAATAACTCAACAGTACATTACATCTGAACAGTACCACTCAACACCCCAGTAACTCAACAGTACATTAGTTCAGAACAGGTACCACTCAACACCCAAATAACTCAACAGTACATTAGATCAGAACAGGTACCACTGAGCACCCCAATACCTCAACACTACATTAGATCAGAACATGTACCACTCAACACCACAATAACTCAACAGTACATTAGATCAGAACAGGTACCACTCAACACCCCAATAGCTCAACAGTACATTAGATCAGAACAGGTACCACTCAAGACCCAAAATAACTCAACAGTACATTAGATCAGAACAGGTACCACTGAGCACCCCAATAACTCAACAGTACATTAGATCAGAACAGGTACCACTCAACACCCCAATAACTCAACAGTACATTAGATCAGAACAGGTGCCACTGAGCACCCAAATAACTCAACAGTACATTAGATCAGAACAGGTACCACTCAACACCCCAATAGCTCAACAGTAACATTAGATCAGAACAGGTACCACTGAGCACCCAAATAACTCAACAGTACATTAGATCAGAACAGGTGCCACTCAACACCCCAATAACTCGACAGTACATAGATCAGAACAGGTACCACTGAGCACCCAAATAACTCAACAGTACATTAGATCATAACAGTACCACTCAACACCCAAATAACTCAACAGTACATTAGATCAGAACAGGTACCACTCAAGACCCAAAATAACTCAACAGTACATTAGATCAGAACAGGTACCACTCAGCACCCCAATAACTCGACAGTACATTAGATCAGAACAGGTACCACTGAGCACCCAAATAACTCAACAGTACATTAGATCAGAACAGGTACCACTGAGCACCCAAATAACTCAACGGTACATTAGATCAGAACAGGTACCACTGAGCACCCAAATAACTCAACAGTACATTAGATCAGAACAGGTACCACTCAACACCCCAATAACTCAACAGTACATTAGATCAGAACAGGTACCACTCAACACCCCAATAGCTCAACAGTACATTAGATCAGAACAGGTACCACTCAACACCCAAATAACTCAACAGTACATTAGATCAGAACAGGTACCACTGAGCACCCAAATAATTCAACAGTACATTAGATCAGAACAGGTACCACTGACACCCAAATAACTCAACAGTACATTAGTTCAGAACAGGTACCACTCAACACCCAAATAACTCAACAGTACATTACATCAGAACAGGTACCACTCAACACCCCAGTAACTCAACAGTACAATAGTTCAGAACAGGTACCACTCAACACCCAAATAACTCAATAGTACATTAGATCATAACAGGTACCACTCAAGACCCAAATAACTCAACAGTACATTAGATCAGAACAGGTACCACTTAAGACCCGAATAACTCAACAGTACATTAGATCAGAACTGGTACCACTCAAGACCCAAATAACTCAACAGTACATTAGATCAGAACAGGTACCACTCAACACCCCAATAACTCAACAGTACATTAGGTCAGAACAGGTACCACTGAGCACCCCAATAACTCAACAGTACATTAGTTCGTGTGTTGGGTTGCCTGTGGATAGTGTGAAATGGATTGCTGCCCATGGATTGCCCGCACCGATGCTGCGTCAGGATGAACTTTGATGTGGTTGCATATGGGAGAATGGACTGAGTAACATTGGGCAATGCCAGTGAGACCCCAGAAGATGACAGAAAAAAGGTATGGGAGAATGGACTGAGTAACATTGGCAATGCCAGTGAGACCCCAGAAGATGACAGAAAAACTGTATGGGAGAATGGACTGAGTAACATTGGGCAATGCCAGTGAGACCCCAGAAGATGACAGAAAAAACTTATGGGAGAATGGACTGAGTAACATTGGGCAATGCCAGTGAGACCCCAGACGATGACATAGAAAAAACGTATGGAGAATGGACTGAGTGACATTGGGCAATGCCAGTGAGACCCCAGAAGATGACATAGAAAAAAACATATGGGAGAATGGACTGAGTACCATTGGGCAATGCCAGTGAGACCCCAGAAGATGACATAGAAAAAAACATATGGAGAATGGACTGAGTAGCATTGGGCAATGCCAGTGAGACCCCAGAAGATGACAGAAAAAATGTATGGGAGAATGGACTGAGTAACATTGGCAATGCCAGTGAGACCCCAGAAGATGGCAGAAAAAATGTATGGAGAATGGACTGAGTAACATTGGCAATGCCAGTGAACCCCAGAAGATGACAGAAAAAACGTATGGGAGAATGGACTGAGTAACATTGGCAATGCCAGTGAGACCCCAGAAGATGACATAGAAAAAAACATATGGGAGAATGGACTGAGTAGCATTGGGCAATGCCAGTGAGACCCCAGAAGATGACATAGAAAAAAACATATGGGAGAATGGACTGAGTAGCATTGGCAATGCCAGTGAGACCCCAGAAGATGACAGAAAAAACGTATGGGAGTATGGACTGAGTAACATTGGGCAATGCCAGTGAGACCCCAGAAGATGGCAAAAAAAAACGTATGGAGAATGGACTGAGTAACATTGGGCAATGCCAGTGAGACCCCAGAAGATGACATAGAAAAAACGTATGGGAGAATGGACTGAGTAGCATTGGACAATGCCAGTGAGACCCCAGAAGATGACATAGAAAAAAACATATGGGAGAATGGACTGAGTAACATTGGGCAATGCCAGTGAGACCCCAGAAGATGACAGAAAAAACGTATGGGAGAATGGACTGAGTAACATTGGGCAATGCCAGTGAGACCCCAGAAGATGACGGAAAAAACGTATGGGAGAATGGACTGAGTAACATTGGGCAATGCCAGTGAGACCCCAGAAGATGACAGAAAAAACGTATGGGAGAATGGACTGAGTAACATTGGGCAATGCCAGTGAGACCCCAGAAGATGGCAGAAAAAACGTATGGGAGAATGGACTGAGTAACATTGGGCAATGCCAGTGAGACCCCAGAAGATGACATAGAAAAAACGTATGGAGAATTGACTGAGTAACATTGGACAATGCCAGTGAGACCCCAGAAGATGACATAGAAAAAAACATATGGGAGAATGGACTGAGTAGCATTGGGCAATGCCATGAGACCCCAGAAGATGACATAGAAAAAAACATATGGAGAATGGACTGAGTAGCATTGGGCAATGCCAGTGAGACCCCAGAAGATGACAGAAAAAACGTATGGGAGAATGGACTGAGTAACATTGGGCAATGCCAGTGAGACCCCAGAAGATGACATAGAAAAAAAACATATGGGAGAATGGACTGAGTAACATTGGGCAATGCCAGTGAGACCCCAGAAGATGACAGAAAAAAACGTATGGGAGAATGGACTGAGTAACATTGGGCAATGCCAGTGAGACCCCAGAAGATGACATAGAAAAAAAACATATGGGAGAATGGACTGAGTGACATTGGGCAATGCCAGTGAGACCCCAGAAGATGACATAGAAAAAAACATATGGGAGAATGGACTGAGTAACATTGGGCAATGCCAGTGAGACCCCAGAAGATGACATAGAAAAAAACATATGGGAGAATGGACTGAGTAACATTGTGCAATGCCAGTGAGACCCCAGAAGATGACAGAAAAAAAGGTATGGGAGAATGGACTGAGTAACATTGGAAAATGCCAGTGAGACCCCAGAAGATGACATAGAAAAAAACATATGGGAGAATGGACTGAGTAGCATTGGACAATGCCAGTGAGACCCCAGAAGATGACAGAAAAAAACATATGGGAGAATGGACTGAGTAACATTGGACAATGCCAATGAGACCCCAGAAGATGACAGAAAAAAACCAAAACTGCTTGTGATGCTGACAGGTCAGGGAAGCCCACACGTTGCAGGAGGTCAACAGAAAGCTGAAACATGGCCGGGCGGAATACGAAGCGACCTTGGAGGCTGTCAAGGTACTGCTGTCTCTCTGTCTGTGAATCACCTGTGTATTGTCAGGAGGCTCTCAAGGTACTGCTGTCTCTCTGTGAATCACCTAGTGTGTATTGTCAGGAGGCTCTCAAGGTACTGCTGTCTCTCTGTCTGTGAATCACCTGCTGTGTATTGTCCGAAGGCTCTCAAGGTACTGCTGTCTCTCTGTGAATCGCCTAGTGTGTATTGCCAGGAGCTGTCAAGGTACTGCTGTCTGTCTGTGAATCATGTAGTGTATATTGTCAGGAGGCTCTCAAGGTACTGCTGTCTCTCTTCCTGTGAATCACCTAGTGTATATTGTCAGGAGGCTGTCAAGGTACTGCTGTCTCTCTGTGAATCACGTAGTGTGTATTGTCAGGAGGCTGTCAAGGTACTGCTGTCTCTCTGTCTGTGAGTCACCTAGTGTGTATTGTCATTAGGCTGTCATGGTACTGCTGTCTCTCTGTGAATCACCTAGTGTGTATTGTCAGGAGGCTCTCAAGGTGCTGCTGTCTCTCTGTCTGTGAATCACCTGCTGTGTATTGTCAGGAGGCTCTCAAGGTACTGCTGTCTGTCTGTCTGTGAATCACCTGTGTATTGTCAGGAGGCTGTCAAGGTACTGCTGTCTCTCTGTCTGTGAAACACCTGCTGTGTATTGTCCGAAGGCTCTCAAGGTATTGCTGTCTCTCTGTCTGTGAATCATGTAGTATGTATTGTCAGGAGGCTGTCAAGGTACTGCTGTCTCTCTGTCTGTGAATCACCTGCTGTGTATTGTCAGGAGGCTGTTAAGGTACTGCTGTCTGTCTCTCTGTGAATCACCTGTGTATT
Organism: Conus ventricosus; assembly: GCA_018398815.1. NCBI lineage: Eukaryota > Metazoa > Mollusca > Gastropoda > Neogastropoda > Conidae > Conus > Conus ventricosus. The sequence goes on from CM031598.1 coordinate 373,690, forward strand.
GTCAGGTGGCTGTCAAGGTACTGCTGTCTCTCTGTCTGTGAATCACCTAGTGTGTATTGTCAGGAGGCTCTCAAGGTACTGCTGTCTGTCTGTGAATCACCTAGTGTGTATTGTCAGGAGGCTGTCAAGGTACTGCTGTCTCTCTGCCTGTGAATCACCTAGTGTGTATTGTCCGAAGGCTCTCAAGGTACTGCCGTCCCTCTGTCTGTGAATCACCAAGTGTGTATTGTCAGGAGGCTCTCAAGGTACTGCTGTCTCTCTGTCTGTGAATCACCTAGTGTGTATTGTCAGGAGGCTGTCAAGGTACTGCTGTCTCTCTGTCTGTGAATCACCTAGTGTGTATTGTCAGGAGGCTGTCAAGGTACTGCTGTCTCTCTGTCTGTGAATCACCTAGTGTGTATTGTCAGGAGGCCCTCCGGGGGTTGCGACCTTGTCGTGGTCGGAGGGCTTGCGCGGTCCAGTGATCCCTTAGGCTTTGCTGGCGGGGGCATCAATACTTGGAGATAGGCTGGTTTTTTCAAACTGCTTCTAGGCCTGTGAAGTCGAGATGCTGCCTGGCCTAAGCGTAACGTGGTAAGGAGTTGATGCCCCTGGTAGGGCTTCCCATGTCAGATAGGCTAAGGGTGAGGATCCTGACTAAGAGTAACCCGCCTTTCTCCTTTTCTTGTTTTCTGCCTCTCTTATTTGGCCCTTTTCTATCTTCGTCTCCCCTTCAAGTCTTCTTTTCCACACTCCTTTTCTCTCTGTGGTCTCCTTAAGATCCGCCGCGTTTGCCGTGCGGTGCGACCTGTGTCGGAGGGGAATGAGATCCTGGTGATTGAGAGGGCCAGCGCTTTCAACACATCACTTTGGCTCGGACCTCTCCTAGACAGGGAGTACACTTTGGCCCGGGTGTACTAATCGGCTCCCCTTCTTGGGGCTGGGTCAAGACAGGCAGTTCCCCTGCTGGCCATGTGAACCCTTGCAGTGCTCAGCTCTGTTCCCGGGAGTTGAGCATGATCAGGGGGGATAGGGTTGGTGGTTTCTGTTTGTCGTATGTCTCTCCCGAAGCCTGGAAGGGGTCAAGACATTGGTTTCTTGGCCCTGGCCCCTTAGTTGGACTCCAAGGTGGGTGGGTAAGGGAGCGATGAAACATAATAAAATAAATATGGCTTTTTCAAAAAACATCCCCCCCAAAAAGAAGAGGAAGGCAGCATCCCCTATTTCAGGGGATTTCCATTCTGACAGTGATTCTGACATAGAGGTAAGACAGAGGACAGGTTTCTGGGCTTCCTGGCTCGTGATGGAAGGGACGGAGCAGGAAAGACCCCTTTCAGCTCTGAGTCCTTTTGCCATACAGAAGGGCTTTCAAGGCTTAGCAGGTGACCCTCAGTCCATCAAAAGGTTGAGGAATGGCTCGTTTCTGATTCAATGTAGATCAAAAAAAACAATCTGAACAGCTGCTGAGGGCAACAAAACTAGTGGACAGGGAGATCAGGGTGACTCCCCATAAACAGTTGAATTCGTCGAAAGGAGTGATTCGCTGCAGAGATCTAACAGGTGTCTCAGAGGCAGAGATCAAAACGGAACTGGCGTCCCAGGGTGTGACGGAGGTGCGCAGGGTCACGGTAAAGAAAGGTGCAGAAAGAGTGGCCACCAACACCCTCTTTCTGACGTTCTGCAACCCTGTGCTGCCTCCGGTCATCAAAGTTGGTTACCTGAACGTCCGAGTTCAGCTGTATGTTCCGTCCCCGTTGAGGTGCTTCAGATGCCAGAGGTTTGGCCATGTCAGAGACTGCTGTTCTGGGCAGGAGGTGTGCGGTATTTGCTGCAAGGCAACCCATGATGGGCCGTGTAAAGATCTGGCACATTGTGCTAACTGCGGTGGCGACCATCCCTCCTCTTCACGAAACTGCCCTCTTTGGATTCAGGAATCCACTATACAACGAATAAAAACTGAAAAAAAAATCTCCTTTTTTGAGGCCCGCAAACAGGTTGTGGGCAGTCAGACGCCAACAGCATCTTCATATGCTTCGGCCGTAAAGACAGTTTCCACTCGGTCAGTCTGCTGCCAGACTGATGAATTCATGTTTTCAAAGACATTGCAAGGAAGAATTGTCAACTCTGGTGGAAGCAGGTCCACCACCTCCCAACCCAAAGTGACTGCCCCTGGTGGAGGCAAAAAATCCGCCACCCCTCAGACTGCCCAGCAGTCTACAACATCTGCTGCTGGGCAGATTAAAAAACCAGCAATCCCGCCTCAAACTCCTCTGTCCAGTGCCCGTGCGGGCAAGGGAGTTCAATCCAGTGTGGAGATGGTGGAGATGAGGAAGAAACCTCCACCGTCTCCCAAATCCAGACCTTCTTCACCTGTTGGCAAGTCTGCCAGCAGGTCTGAAGACCAACACAGTCCAGTGAAACTAAGTAATAAATTCACTCCATTGGAAGCAGATGTTGATGAGGAGATGACCTGATCTCTCTCCTTTTCGCCCTCTGCACCATGGATAGTACAATATTCCATTGGAATATCCGTGGACTAAATTCCAACTTTGAGGAGCTGCAGCTTCTGTGTCAATCTATAAAACCTTCCGTCGTGGCTCTTCAGGAAACTCAAATTCAAAGCCAGAAGACCTTTACTCTTTCTGGCTTTAATATTCTTTCAAAACCTGCACAACCATCCACGTTGGGACTGTCGGGCGGTGTTGCCCTTCTCCTACACAAAACTTTGCTGTATAGTCCTGTCGCTCTGTCTACCTCCCTTCAGGCTGTAGCTGCGAGAGTCACTCTCCACAAGACTGTGACAATCTGTTCTCTTTATCTACCTCCTTCTGTCCTGGTTTGTCGTCAGGACCTTGTCAGTCTGATAGGAGAACTTGAATTCTAGGGATTTGACCATTAAGAGACTCCTCTGGCCAACAGGCAATTTAGGCACATGTGTATGAAGCAAGTGTCGACAAGTCCTACAGAACATGATATAACTGGCTGAAGAAATAGGGAAAACTACAATTAAAGTGAAAATAATTGAAGGAAAGTACTAACCTGATACATGGAAAGCGGTAAGGATTTAGTAATTTATCCATGGGGCTGCTAAATTCAATGAACATGAACAACACAAGTCCAATACCACATAAACAGGACCACAGAAGTACACACACTGAGTGTCAAAGGTTAACATGGCAGACCCAAGATTCGGGGTTTTCCTTTCATTTGCACGGTAGAGGGCGCATGCGCAAACATGGTAAACAAAAGATGCTTAAAAATAGCACGGCCTTCCGGAGAGTTGTGCGACGCGGATGTAGGCCTAGTGGGGTCTCCACTGTGTGCAGGCGGGGATACGATGGGGGAAGTGAAATTGATAACGTGTCTTTTGCATGCTGGTATCGGCAGCGTTCATATCATGAGTTTGAAAATAATTAATATATATACCTATATTATGTTTATAAGGAAAAACGTACCAAGAAGCATTTGTGTATAATTAAGAAGAATTTTGCATTGTACATACTGTTATGGATGAATGTTTTGTTGCAGTCATGGTAAATTTTGTTCTAATTATATAAATTGTTTTTTCTTGTTGCGTACTCATGTGAATAGGCCGATGGCCTCACATTAAAGTCACGAGTCACGAGTCACGAGAGAGCCCTCTGCACCATGGATAGTACAATATTCCATTGGAATATCCGTGGACTAAATTCCAACTTTGAGGAGCTGCAGCTTCTGTGTCAATCTATAAAACCTTCCGTCGTGGCTCTTCAGGAAACTCAAATTCAAAGCCAGAAGACCTTTACTCTTTCTGGCTTTAATATTCTTTCAAAACCTGCACAACCATCCACGTTGGGACTGTCGGGTGGTGTTGCCCTTCTCCTACACAAAACTTTGCTGTATAGTCCTGTCGCTCTGTCTACCTCCCTTCAGGCTGTAGCTGCGAGAGTCACTCTCCACAAGACTGTGACAATCTGTTCTCTTTATCTACCTCCTTCTGTCCTGGTTTGTCGTCAGGACCTTGTCAGTCTGATAGGAGAACTTCCTCGACCTTTTTTGCTGTTGGGTGACTTTAACGGTCACAATCCTCTTTGGGGTAGTGTCAGTACGTCATCCAGAGGTCTGCTAATTGAGGATGTCCTTTCGGATTTGGATTTGTGTTGTCTGAACGACGGATCTGCAACTTACCTCCACTCTTCCACAGGTTCACTTTGTCTTTCGTGTTTAGATTTGTCGATTTGTGACCCCTCGCTGGTCCTGGACTATGAGTGGTCTGTCCATGACGATCTGCACGGAAGTGACCATTTCCCTGTCCTTCTACAACCCGTAATAACTGAACACGTCTCTGTCTCTAAACATCTAAATTATAAGAAAGCAAACTGGGATCTATTTGCAGCCACTATTTCTAAGGAATTCCAGGACACTGATTTTCTTCAGAGTCCGGACCCAGCTGAATCTCTGACTAACGCTGTGATCAAATGTGCTAAAGCCTGTATTCCAGTGTCTTCCGATAAACTTCAAATGCCAAAAACACCCTGGTTCGATTCAGACTGCCAACAAATTTCCAAAGTTCGAAAACGGGCTCAGCGTCGGGTATACCAACGACCTTCGGGTCCCAACGCTCGAGCCCATCAGAAACTCCGTGCTAAATCAAGACACACTTTTAACCCTCACAGTGCTGCATAAATTTAAATGTAGTTCAAGGAAGTGTACTTAAAATTAAAGGCCAGCAGAGCGTTACTACTCTCATCATGTTTAAGGCTGTTGTGTGCTTATTAGTAATGCTAGATAGGCAAACCTATACATTTTTGGAAAGTAGAGACTCTGTAGAATTAGAATAAAAAACAAACAATCTTTACCTGGTGTGTAGATGGAGGTAATCCTCTGGATATATCCAGCAAAATGTCTACACGGATAATCCAAAAAGTGTTCCACAATGTTAAAAAACTGAACAAAAAATAATTCAAGCAATGAACAGTCTCATGCCCTCCCAGAAAGTTTACCAAAGTAAAATTAAAAAAGTATAAAATCATAGCATAGACAAAACATAATTTACAGCCATGTAAACATCATGCTTTGGTTGTTGCCACGCCCACGTGTGCCACGCCCACCAACACCTTTCCGCAAAAAAATAAAATAAAATAAATAAAAAACAATATTTTTTAAAAATTACCATCTTGCTTGTTACCAGAGTTATTTTTTTTTAACTTTATAATGCTTTCAGAAGCATAAGAAATAGCAACGAAACAAGTCCTCTAGCTCAATTTGAGTGAAAACAAACTGCTTGTACAGTGATCACACCCCCCCTCCCTATCAACCCCATTTTCCGTACGTAGCGGAGACGAAAAGCAAACTGAACAGCACAGCGGGCTCTGCACTCGCTCGATGAATAAACAAAACCAAGGTCACAGCTGTCTGTTCCATCGCTTTCGCTGGCAGCGAACGACTCGCCACTTGTTCCACCTTCGCTCATCACCTCTTCCGCTTCGTTCTCGGGTTCACTCATGTTGTAAGCTTCAAACTTTGTAAAAAACTTGAAATAGACCACTTGTTGGCACACTCTGACAAAGACTCGATACACGGATGGAAGAATAATCGCGTGACAGGAAGTTTAAAGAGTGGTAGCCTAACGGTTACAACCCCACTACTCACGGGTCCCGATCGGGACCCATCGCACTCTACCGGGAAGTCCCGATCGGGACCCATCGCACTGTGAGGGTTAAAATCAGTAAACGTCGGTCCTGGAGAAGCTTCTGCTCCAGGCTGACATCGAAAACTTCCAAGAAAAAAGTGTGGAACATCATTAAGAAAATCAAAGGGAAGAACACCTGTCCCACTGTGAACCATCTCAAGTTTTCGGACTCTTTAATAACGGAGAAAAAAGCAGTTGCTAATCTGCTTGCTTCAACCATTGAAAAGAATTCCTCCTCTTCTAACAAATCAGCCACTTTTGTCAAAAACAAAGCCCTTAAAGAAAAATCACCCTGCAACTTTTCGTCAGACAACATGGAAGACTATAATCTTCCTTTCACGTTAAACGAACTGAAATCTGCCTTACTTTCTTGCAGCGATTCCTCTCCAGGTATAGATGAAATCCATTATCAACTGTTGAAACATCTTCCGCAAATAGGTCTGAACATCCTGCTACAGGTATACAACCATGTGTGGACTACTGGTTTCTTTCCACCTTCTTGGCGAAAAGCCCTCATTATTCCTATTCCCAAACCTGGAAAAGATCTTTCTAATCCATCAAACTACCGTCCCATAGCTTTGACCAGCTGTGTCTGTAAATTGATGGAGAAAATGGTCAATGCTAGACTCATGTGGAAACTGGAAACCGATGGCCTTTTGGCGAAAGAACAGTGTGGTTTCCGCAAACATCGGACTACAGTTGACCATTTGATTCGTCTGGGATCTACACTTCGGAACGCCTTTTTGAACAGACAGCATGCAGTGGCAATTTTCTTTGACTTGGAGAAGGCCTACGATACCACCTGGAAGTCGGGGATACTTCATGATCTCCATGATCTGGGTTTTCGAGGTCATCTTCCGCTTTTCATTCAAAATTTTTTGGCAGAACGACAGTTTCAGGTCCGGGTTGGCACCACTCTCTCTGATGTCCACGAGCAGGAGTTGGGTGTTCCACAGGGGAGCATACTGTCTCCTGCCCTCTTTAGTATTAAGATCAACAACATTGTTCAATCAGTTCAGCAGGGTTCAGACTGCTCATTGTTTGTGGATGATTTCGCTGTCTACGCAACTGGAAGCCTGTACCCGAGTGTCCAGCGCAGGCTCCAGCTTTGCGTGGATAAAATCCATCAGTGGGCGGATGAAAACGGTTTCACCTTTTCTGCTACAAAAACACAGTGTATTCACTTCCATAATTTCCGTCAGTTTTTTCCAGATCCTGAACTTCAAGTAGGGAAATCTCCCATTCCAGCTGTCAAAGAGGCCAAATTTTTAGGGGTTATTTTTGACCAGAAACTTAACTTTCTCAGCCACATCAAAAACCTCAAAACTGCTTGCCAGAAAGCACTGAATATTCTGCGGGTCGTAGCGCACACTGAATGGGGCGCTGACAAGAAAACTTTGCTGCACCTCTACAGAGCCTTGGTCCGTTCCAAACTGGACTACGGTTGTGCCGTGTACGGCTCTGCAAGATTGTCTTACCTCAAACTCTTGGACCCTATTCACCAAGGGCTTCGTCTCTGTCTTGGAGCGTTCCGCACCACCCCTGTGTACAGCCTGTACGCAGAGGCGGGTGAACCTTCACTGTCCAAGCGCAGGCTGAAACTGTCTTTGAATTATTATATCAGACTGTTCTCGGAACCAGAAAACCCTGCCTATGACTGTGTCTTTGACCCTCCGTTCCAAAGTAAGTTTGAAAACAACCCGAAATGTATTCCGCCGTTTGGTCTTCGTATGCGGCCTCACGTGCGGAATGCAGGTCTAGACCTAGGAGTAGTGTCCGATTTTTCCAAGTTTCCAGATCAGCCTCCGTTGACCTTTTTCACACCAGAGATTCGTTTTGATCTTGCAGCTTTTCGCAAAGAGTCTACCAGCTCTCTGGCGTACAAGGCATTGTATGCTGACCTCTGTTCGAAATTCCCATCCTATCAAAAAGTTTTCACTGATGGTTCCAAGTCTGAAGATGGAGTGGCCTGTGCAGCCTACTGCCCTGGGGCTCCTTCTCAGATACTGTTGGAACATATACATTCAGATGCTTCTGTCTATTCCGCTGAACTTACTGCTCTGGTTCTGGCTTTGAAGATAATCTCACAATCTTCGAAGAGCGACTTTCTGGTTCTGTCGGATTCGCTGTCAGCTTTGGAAGCCATAGCTGGCCGCAACCTTCAGCATCCAGAACTTTTACATTTCTTTGAACTTTTTAGCAAGTTGAAAGCGGACGGTTTCAACATTACTCTTGCTTGGGTTCCTGGTCATGTTGGCATCGGCGGGAACGAAATGGTTGATCGTTTAGCCAAGAACGCCACAAGAGAGAAACTGTCCAACATTTATATCCCCTGCTCAGATGTGAAACCCAAAATTAACGATTATGTGAGAGACCTCTGGCAGGAGGATTGGAACACACAGACGAGTAACAAACTCTTTCAGATCCGTCCAAACCTTAAGGACTTCCTCCCATCTACGTCGGGTGGTCGTAAAGAGGAAACGGTTCTGTGCCGGCTGCACACCGGCCATTCGTATTTTACCCATTCATACCTTTTAAAGAGTGAAGAAGCTCCGTGGTGCATTCCATGTCATGCGCCACTCACAATGAAACATGTTCTTTTAGAGTGTTGGGATTTGCACGATGTGAGACACAAACATTTCACAGCGGAGTCCATGAAGATCCTGTTCAGGGATGTCCTGCCTGACGTGATCCTTGAGTTTTTGAGAGAGATTAACATTTTTTCATCTGATTTAAGATTTTACGGAAGAAAGATTTTTAACAAAGTTTCTGGTGCGTTTGTAGACGATGTCATTTAAAGAGATGTGTGAAAGGTAGGTTTTTTTTTTTTTTTTTTTTTTTTTTTTTTATGACTGGTGAGTTGATTTTAACGTGGTGACAGCCCTGATGTGGCCCTTTGCGGTCGGCTGGGCTATAAGCAACATTATCTTATCTTATCTTGTCAGGAGGCTCTCAAGGTACTGCTGTCTCTCTGTGAATCACGTAGTGTGTATTGTCAGGAGGCTGTCAAGGTACTGCTGTCTCTCTGTGAATCACCTAGTGTGTATTGTCAGGAGGCTGTCAAGGTACTGCTGTCTCTCTGTGAATCACCTAGTGTGTATTGTCAGGTGGCTGTCAAGGTACTGCTGTCTCTCTGTCTGTGAATCACTTAGTGTGTATTGTCAGGAGGCTGTCAAGGTACTGCTGTCTCTCTGTCTGTGAATCACGTAGTGTGTATTGTCAGGTGGCTATCAAGGTACTGCTGTCTCTCTGTCTGTGAATCACTTAGTGTGTATTGTCAGGAGGCTGTCAAGGTACTGCTGTCTCTCTGTCTGTGAATCACGTAGTGTGTATTGTCAGGTGGCTATCAAGGTACTGCTGTCTCTCTTCCTGTGAATCACATAGTGTGTATTGTCAGGAGGCTCTCAAGGTACTGCTGTCTCTCTGTCTGTGAATCACCTAGTGTGTATTGTCAGGAGGCTGTCAAGGTACTGCTGTCTCTCTGTGGATTACCTAGTGTGTATTGTCAGGAGGCTGTCAAGGTACTGCTGTCTGTCTGTCTGTGAATTACCTAGTGTGTATTGTCAGGAGGCTCTCAAGGTACTGCTGTCTCTCTGTGAATCACCTGCTGTGTATTGTCAGGAGGCTCTCAAGGTACTGCTGTCTCTCTGTGAATCACCTAGTGTGTATTGTCAGGAGGCTCTCAAGGTACTGCTGTCTCTCTGTGAATCACCTGCTGTGTATTGTCAGGAGACTGTCAAGGTACTGCTGTCTGTCTGTGAATCACCTAGTGTGTATTGTCAGGAGGCTCTCAAGGTACTGCTGTCTCGCTGTGAATCACGTAGTGTGTATTGTCAGGAGGCTCTCAAGGCACTGCTGTCTGTCTGTCTGTGAATCACGTAGTGTGTATTGTCAGGAGGCTGTCAAGGTACTGCTGTCTGTCTGTCTGTGAATCACGTAGTGTGTATTGTCAGGAGGCTCTCAAGGTACTGCTGTCTCGCTGTGAATCACCTAGTGTGTATTGTCAGGAGGCTCTCAAGGTACTGCTGTCTGTCTGTGAATCACCTAGTGTGTATTGTCAGGAGGCTGTCAAGGTACTGCTGTCTCTCTGTGTGAATCACGTAGTGTGTATTGTCAGGAGGCTGTCAAGGTACTGCTGTCTCTTTGTCTGTGAATCACCTAGTGTGTATTATCAGGAGGCTGTCAAGGTACTGCTGTCTGTCTGTCTGTGAATCACTTAGTGTGTATTGTCAGGAGGCTGTCAAGGTACTGCTGTCTCTCTGTCTGTGAATCACCTGTTTGTTGTCAGACTGAGAGTTTACTCATAAAACAAAACAAAGAAAAATGAGGAAATAATTGAGAGCATGGTTACAGTAATTTTATGGTTCTAGGTTTGAGTCCCACTTTAGAAAGCTATGTTAGAAGAACTTGTTTTTATTCAGAGTTACCCTAACTGGAAGCCTGTACCCGAGTGTCCAGCGCAGGCTCCAGCTTTGCGTAGATAAAATCCATCGATGGGCGGATGAAAACGGTTTCACCTTTTCTCCAACAAAGACGCAATGTATTCACTTTCATAATTTCCGCCAGTTTTTTCCCAGATCCTGAACTTCAAGTAGGGAAATCTCCCATTCCAGTTGTTACAGAGGCCAAATTTCTGGGAGTCATTTTTGACCAGAAACTCAACTTTCTCAGCCACATCAAAAACCTCAAAACTTCTTGCCAGAAAGCTCTGAATATTCTGCGGGTCGTAGCGCACACCGACTGGGGCGCTGATAAGAAAACTTTGCTGCACCTCTACAGAGCCCTGGTCCGTTCCAAACTGGACTATGGTTGTGCTGTCTACGGCTCCGCAAGACCCTCTTACCTCAAACTTTTGGACCCTATCCACCATCAAGGGCTTCGTCTCTGTCTTGGAGCGTTCCGCACCACCCCTGTGTACAGCCTGTACGCAGAGGCGGGCGAACCTTCGTTGTCCAACCGCAGGCTGAAACTCTTTTAAATTATTATATCCGACTGTTCTCAGAACCACAGAATCCTGCCTATGACTGTGTCTTTGACCCTCCATTCCAAAGTAAGTTTGAAAACAACCCTAAATGTATTCCGCCGTTTGGTCTTCGTATGCAGCCTCACGTGCGGAATGCAGGTCTAGACCTGGGAGTAGTTTCCGATTTTTCCAAGTTTCCGGATCAACCTCCGTGGACCTTTTTCACACCAGAGATTCGTTTCGATCTTGCAGCTTTTCGCAAAGAGTCTACCAGCTCTCTGGCGTACAAGACATTGTATGCTGACCTCTGTTCGAAATTCCCATCCTATCAAAAAGTTTTCACTGACGGTTCCAAGTCTGAGGATGGAGTGGCCTGTGCAGCCTACTGCCCTGGGGCTCCTTCTCAGATACTGTTGGAACATATCCATTCCGATGCTTCTGTCTATTCTGCTGAACTTACTGCTCTGGTACTGGCTTTGAAGATAATCTCACATTCTTCAAAGAGGGACTTTCTGGTTCTGTCGGATTCGCTGTCAGCTTTGGAAGCCATAGCTGGCCGCAACCTTCAGCATCCAGAACTTTTGCATTTCTTTGAACTTTTTAGAAAGTTGAAAGCGGACGGTTACAACATTACTCTTGCTTGGGTTCCTGGTCATGTTGGCATCGGCGGGAACGAAATGGTTGATCGTTTAGCCAAGAACGCCACAAGAGAGAAACTGTCCAACATTTATATCCCCTGTTCAGATGTGAAACCCAAAATTAACGATTATGTGAGAGACCCTGGCAGGAGGATTGGAAACACACAGACGAGTAACAAACTCTTTCAGATCCGTCCAAACCTTAAGGACTTCCTCCCATCCACGTCGGGAGGGTCGTAAAGAGGAAACGGTTCTGTGCCGGCTGCACACCGGCCATTCGTATTTTACCCATGCTTACCTTTTAAAGAGTGAAGAAGCTCCGTGGTGCATTCCATGTCATGCGCCACTCACAATGAAACATGTTCTTTTTAGAGTGTTGGGACTTGCACGATGTGAGACACAAACATTTTACAGCGGAGTCCATGAAGATCCTGTTCAGGGATGTCCCGCCTGATGTGATCCTTGAGTTTTTGAGAGAGATTAACATTTTTCATCTGATTTAAGATTTTTACGGCAGAAAGATTTTTAACAAAGTTTCTGGTGCGTTTGTAGACGATGTCATTTCATGAGATGTATGAAATGTGGTTTTTTTTAATTTTTTTTTTATATGACTGGTGAGTTGATTTTAACGTGGTGACAGCCCTGATATGGCCCTTTGCGGTCGGCTGGGCTATAAGCAACATTATCTATCTATCTTATCTAGTCACCTCGTAGTTGTTTGAGTGAGATTTGAAAGCGAGACCCTGTGCGTGAATGTAACACATGAAAAAATCTTGCATGCCAGTGAAGCCCCATTCCAACTTTGGGAGAACTGTAGGCGACCATGTTCCTGTTGGATGGATGACATGAAAATAAAACATGCACACTAGTGAGGTGCTTGAATATCAACCTCAAAAACAGAATGTGGCTTCCTTAATGATGGGATTGAAAGCCACCCCTTCAGCATAAATCTCACCATGGTGACCCCCTGAGCTCTGTCCATGGACTGAAGGGAGAGAACCAGACAAATAAGATGGGCATGTAAAGGAATTTTACAACAACAAAAAGTGTTTGCAATGCACATACCTGTCCAAATAAATGCCTTCTCCCCATTTGGTGTGGAACAACACCTTAATAGTAGGAAATGAAGTAGCGATAGACCGTAATTTTCAGGAATTTTTACCCAAATTCCCTTTTTAGAAGCCAGAGAATAAGAAGCTTTTTCCTCCATGGGAAAGCAGACAGTAAAGGGTGTTTATGGGAATCCATAGTGAAGAAAACCAAAGTCCAGAAAATCACAGAGCAGAAAGAGGCTTGTTCCTCCACCAGGGAAAAGGAGAAAACTGAATGAGTTCTAATATGGGACAACGTTGTGAACTCACCACAGAGGAAAACTCGGGCTGGCCTGTTTGGGGATCGAGGGAAAGTTAGCTCACTGCTGTCGCCTTTTTTTTTTTTTTTTTGTAAAGGGGAGGGATCCTCATGTTATGTTGTTGTTTTTTTCAAGCCAAATGGAGATAAGGCATTTGTTTGGACAGGTAAGTATCAGTAAAATCATCAGACCAAACCAGTCGGCAAGAGTAATGTCAGTAAAATCATCAGACAAGATAAGATAATGTTGCTTATAGCCCAGCCGACCGCAAAGGGCCATATCAGGGCTGTCACCACGTTAAAAATCATCAGACCAAACCAGTCGGCTAGAGTAATGTATTTTGCTATGAGAGCTCATGTAACTCCTAGCATTAGTAATATGAAATGTAATTGAACATTCTGTGAAAAAAATGACAGCAGATGTTAAAGACATAAGTATTTTAGTCTTTGACTCACACACTTCTCACATACACGTGCAACACACAAACACACTTAGGCACACGCACACATACATGCATATACTCACACTCTCACAATCACACTCCATCACACCACATAACATGCACAGATATGTGCATATTCACTATGAATATCTGTATTCACATGCAAGCTCTTCCAAGAAAATTGTGTATATCAGAGAGACTTAACATAAAGAGTTACATCAAGTAATAAATTATATACATAAAGAATTACATCAAGCAATAACAAATTATATACACAAAGAGTTACATCAAGTAATAACAAATAATCTACACAAAGACTTGATGGACTTCTGTAATGACACGTTTTTCAGATCAGACATTGAACAGGTGAGGATGCATTATTTTGCTTCGTCATATATACATGTCTTCTAGCCCTTCTCACTGTAAGTTTTTGTTTCCTCATTTTTTCTTTTCCAGTTGGAGCTGTCAGAAGAGAAATCGGCTGCCAAAATAGCTCGCCGCAATGAGGAGAAACTGAAGCAGGAAGTAGAACTGTTGGAAAACCGGTTGAAAGGGTAAATGTACATGTATTCATGAAGGAGCGTCATGTTTTCTTTCTCTTGTGAAATGGTCTGTCAGGTTTGCTAAGACCTGAACTGATGCTATAGATAGACAGAGTTTTCAGCCTTATCTAGTTACTTCCCAACAGACCTAGGAATACTGAACACAGGTTAACATTCACTAAACATTTATTGACCGTGAATACATGAACATTTTTACCGACAATATAAGCACGACAACCTTTTACCCCGATCAATCCTTCCCACACCAACAATGCACGCCACAACCAACACTCTCGCTCGCATACACTCAAGCACATCACATCCACGCCTCCGCCACGAGCTCCGTCCACTGCAGCCGGCAGTACCTAGAGACGCTCACACCACATAGGTCATAGGCCACATGACACATAGCATCAGCATAATGCATATAACACAGTGCCAAAGTTAATCACAGACGGAGATCCCAACGGACTCCAACGACATGGATAATACACAAGGCCAAAATTACACTGCCCAAATTATACCACCCTAGTTATTGTTCACGACAAACACATTAAACAGTACACAGATTCGCCCCACGACTCATGTATCGCCGTCCAAGACCCCAGACACTATCACAATTATGTCCCATTCGTACTGTTGTTCTTAATCGTTCAGTGTGCACAACGCACAAGCACGCGCACGTCCATCAGAACAGACACATCAGACAGGAGTGCGTTTCCTGTAACCACACTGCTGACAGACGGGGCGCACGATCGGCCGTGTGATGCTCTGTGCCACACTAGACCTCTGGTCACACCTCACAGCATCCTCGACGCCCTTCCCCGTAACACTGGTGCCCTCCCCATAGTTTCCCTCCGATGAAGACCCCAAGGGAAGCAATGACCACGTGCTCTCCCAGCACTGCCCAGTCGCCACAAGATGCAGGCGAGTGGTTATCCACCCAGCCACCCACTGTGGCCAGCAGACACTCCCTCCTCACGCCCAAGCTGCAGTGATGTAGGGCGAAGGACAGGGACAAGGGGGTTATCAGGTCAATTAAACACTAGGTCTGGAAGAAGTTGAGGACAAATAGGGGTAGACATTGATAGGGTCAAGGGCATCAGAATGGGGCAGGGACAGGGTCGGAAGGACGCAGGGAGAGTCCACACTTGACGGTCGACCCTGGTAAGCTGTCTGACCAGGGGATGACAGGTGTTACAGCAGGTTCCTCGATGGAGACGATAGGGGTCTCTGCTGTGATGCCAAGCAGCCCAATGTAGGATTCCGTCCCAACCAGGCCAAGACCGTCCAACAGGGGGATCTTTACGTATCAGTTAGAGAAAGAGCACAAATCCTTAGAATCTAGATCCTATATCATCACCACAACTTGACTAAACACTTAGTCAATAGTCAGATCCATGCATGAGTCCACCCCCACACAAACATGGATCGCTCATAGCAAACGGGGCTCAATCCACACGAACTCAATTCACACTACGGGTTCACGCGTACCAAAATCAGCACCCACAATGAGCAATAACCCCACCTGAGCAGTGGAACCTAGATACATCCCATACCATCAACACAACCAAAATATACCCAATCCAAACCCATAGAACTTAACAGAACACACTAACCAAAAGTTACAAAACTCATCCCCATTATATAATAAATTTCTCAATACTCTCGAGCGCGTGACCAGAATCAACAGAGCTCAATGCATAAATTTTCACCAAGCATTATCAAAATTTCTACTGCAGTTCACACTCCATCAGTGATCGATGCCTGAAAAGGAAGATAACTACATGTCCAAACTGATTTTGAATGCAAACACAGCATCCTCATATATTCCAGAGATAATATGCTTTACAAAATAATAACAGAATTAACTAACATCTCCACATCACGAACACCGCGAGCCTAACCAAACCTGGCGATAACTAAAACAGTTCAAGGCACTCACTAAGAGTCCAAACATCCGGCTTACCAACAATACCAAAGTAGACAGCCCTATGCACCACCCTTAGTCTACGCCTGCTATAACCCCACTAGTGACAATAACTTCAGCAAGGGATTGTCTGGTTAACATCCGCAGACATCCAACATCCACACTCTCACAGACAGTCTAACAACAATCCGTCTGACACAAATAATGTCAACAATAATCCATCCGACACACGATGTCAACAATAGTGCAGCCATCACATCGCAAACATACGACGGTCATCTTTCCTGGTTCAAAACCCTAATGCCCTACACATTCCTCTCTCCGGGGTTGCGACCTTGTCGTGGTCGGAGGGCTTGCGTGGTCCTGTGATCCCTTAGGCTTTGCTGGCGGGGGCATCAATACTTGGAGATAGGCTGGTTTTTTCAAACTGCTTCTAGGCCTGTGAAGTCGAGATGCTGCCTGGCCTAAGCATAACGTGGTAAGGAGTTGATGCCCCTGGTAGGGCTTCCCATGTCAGATAGGCTAAGGGTGAGGATCCTAAGAGTAACCCGCCTTTCTCTTTTTCTTGTTTTCTGCCTTTCTTATTTGGCCCTTTTCTATCTTCGTCTCCCCTTCAAGTCTTCTTTTCCACACTCTTTTTCTCTCTGTGGTCTCCTTAACATCCGCCGCGTTTGCCGTGCGGTGCGACCTGTGTCGGAGGGGGATGAGATCCTGGTGATTGAGAGGGCCAGTGCTTGAGGAGGCCGGTGCTCTCAACACATCACTTTGGCTCGGACCTCTCCTAGACAGGAGTACACTTTGGCCCGGGTGTACTAATCGGCTCCCTTATTGGGGCTGGGTCAAGACAGGCAGTTCCCCTGCTGGCCATGTGAGCCCCTGCAGTGCTCGACTCTCTGTTCCCGGGAGTTGAGCATGATCAGGGGGGATAGGGGTAGTAGTGTTCTGTTTGTCGTATGTCTCTCCTGAAGCCTGGAAGGGGTCAAGACAGTGATTCTTGGCCCTGGCCCTTTAGTTGGACTCCAAGGTGGGTGGGTAAGGGAGAGATGAAATTTTTGCCTATAAATATGACTTCAATCAAACATCATCCCCCCAAAAAAAGGAAAGTGCAGTTAATTTCACAAAGGTCGTCACAGGAGTCCGATGGAGACTCTGATTCTGAAAATGAAACAAGGCAGTTGTCAGGATTTTGGTCCTCTTGGTTAATCATGGAAAGTAAGGAGCAGGACAAACCTCTTTCTGCACTAAGCCCATTTGCAATACAGAAGGGCTTCCAAGGTATTGCAGGAGACCCACAGTCCATTAAGCGACTCAGAAACGGCACATTTCTCATCCAATGTAAAACTAAAAAACAATCAGAGCAGCTGCTGAAAGCTACAAAGCTGGTAGACCGAGAGATCCGGGTGACCCCCCATAAACAGCTGAATTCCTCTAAGGGAGTCATTCGATGCCCAGATCTTAGAGGTGTCTCAGAGGCAGAGATCAAGGCGGAACTGGCATCCCAGGGTGTGACAGAGGTGCATAGGGTGACAGTGAAAAAAGGTGCAGAGAGAGTGGCCACCAACACCCTCTTTCTGACATTCTGCAACCTGTGCTGCCTCCAGTCATCAAAGTCGGCTACCTGAACGTCCGGGTTCAATTATATGTTCCGTCCCCGTTGAGGTGTTTCAGATGCCAGAAATTTGGCCATGTCAGAGACCGTTGTTCTGGGCAGGAGGTGTGCGGTGTTTTGCTGCAAGGCAACCCATGATGGGCTGTGTAAAGACCCGGCACATTGTGCAAAATGCGGTGGCGACCATCCCTCCTCTTCACGAAACTGCCCTCTTTGGATTCAGGAATCCACTATACAACGCACCAAAACAGAAAAGAAAATCTCCTTTTTTGAGGCCCGCAAG
The DNA here is from genome assembly GCA_018398815.1 of Conus ventricosus. Classification (NCBI taxonomy): domain Eukaryota; kingdom Metazoa; phylum Mollusca; class Gastropoda; order Neogastropoda; family Conidae; genus Conus; species Conus ventricosus. Next base: position 391,098 of record CM031598.1, read on the forward strand.
CAGGTTGTTGGTAGTCAGACGCCAACAGCTTCTTCATATGCTTCGGCCGTAAAGACAGTTCCCACAGTTCCCACTCGGTCAGTCTGCTGCCAGACTGATGAATTCATTTTTACTAAGACATTGCAAGGAAGAATTGTCAACTCTGGTGGAAGCAGGTCCACCACCTCCTAACCCAAAGTGAATGCCCTGGTGGAGGCAAAAAATCCGCCGCCCCTCAGACTGCCCAGTAATCTACAACATCTGCTGCTGGGCAGATTAAAAAACCAGCACTCCCACCTCGACCTCCTCTGTCCAGTGCCCGTGCGGGCAAGGGAGTTCAACCCAGTGTGGAGATGAGGAAGAAACCTCCACCGACTCGCAAATCCAGACCTTCTTCACCTGTTGGCAAGTCTGCCAGCAGGTCTGAAGACCAACACAGTCCAGTGAAAACTAAGCAATAAATTCACTCCATTGGAAGCGGACATTGATGAGGAGATGACCTGATCTCTCTCCTTTTCGCCTTCTGCACATGGATAGTACAATATTCCATTGGAATATCCTTGGACTAAATTCCAACGTCGAGGAGCTGCAGCTTCTGTGTCGATCTATAAAACCTTCCGTCGTGGCTCTTCAGGAAACTCAAATTCAAAGCCAGAAGACCTTCACTCTTTCTGGCTTTACTATTCTTTCAAAACCTGCACAACCATCCCCGTTCGGACTGTCGGGCGGTGTGTTGCCCTTCTCATACACAAAACTTTGCTGTATAGTCCTGTCGCTCTGTCTACCTCCCTTCAGGCTGTAGCTGCGAGAGTCACTCTCCACAAGACTGTGACAATCTGTTCCCTTTATCTTCCACCTTCTGTCCCGGTTTGTCGTCAGGACCTTGTCAGTCTGATAGGAGAACTTCCTCGACCTTTTTTGCTGTTGGGTGACTTTAACGGTCACAATCCTCTTTGGGGTAGTGTCAGTACGTCATCCAGAGGTCTGCTAATTGAGGATGTCCTTTCGGATTTGGATTTGTGTTGTCTGAACGACGGATCTGCAACTTACCTCCACTCTTCCACAGGTTCACTTTCGTGTTTAGATTTGTCGATTTGTGACCCCTCGCTGGTCCTGGACTATGAGTGGTCTGTCCATGACGATCTGCACGTAAGTGACCATTTCCCTGTCCTTCTACAACCCGTAATAACTGAACACGTCTCTGTCTCTCAACATCTAAATTATAAGAAAGCAAACTGGGATCTGTTTGCAGCCACTATTTCTAAGGAATTCCAGGACACTGATTTTCTTCAGAGTCCGGACCCAGCTGAATCTCTGACTAACACTGTGATCAAATGTGCTAAAGCCTGTATTCCAGTGTCTTCCAACAAACTCCAAATGCCAAAAACACCCTGGTTCGATTCAGACTGCCAACAAATTTCCAAAGTTCGAAAACGGGCTCAGCGTCGGGTATACCAACGACCTTCGGGTCCTAACGCTCGAGCCCATCAGAAAACTCCGTGCAAAATCGAGACACACTTTTAAATCAGTAAACGTCGGTCCTGGAGAAGCTTCTGCTCCAGGCTGACATCGAAAACTTCCAAGAAAAAAGTGTGGAACATCATTAAGAAAATCAAAGGAAAGAAACACCTGTCCAACTGTGAACCATCTCAAGTTTTCGGACTCTTTAATAACGGAGAAAAAAGCAGTTGCTAATCTGCTTGCTTCAACAATTGAAAAGAATTCCTCCTCTTCTAACAAATCAGCCACTTTTGTCAAAAACAAAGCCCTTAAAGAAAAATCACCTGCAACTTTTCGTCAGACAACATGGAAGACTACAATCTTCCTTTCACGTTAAACGAGCTGAAATCTGCCTTACTTTCTTGCAGCGATTCCTCTCCAGGTATAGATGAAATCCATTATCAACTGTTGAAACATCTTCCGCAAATAGGTCTGAACATCCTGCTACAGGTATACAACCATGTGTGGACTACTGGTTTCTTTCCACCTTCTTGGCGAAAAGCCCTCATTATTCCTATTCCCAAACCTGGAAAAGATCTTTCTAATCCATCAAACTACCGTCCCATAGCTTTGACCAGTAAATTGATGGCGAAAATGGTCAATGCTAGGTCATGTGGAAACTGGAAACCGATGGCCTTTTGGCGAAAGAACAGTGTGGTTTCCGCAAACATCGGACTACAGTTGACCATTTGATTCGTCTGGAATCTACACTTCGGAACACCTTTTTGAACAGACAGCATGCAGTGGCAATTTTTTTTGACTTGGAGAAGGCCTACGATACCACCTGGAAGTCGGGGATACTTCATGATCTCCATGATCTGGGTTTTCGAGGTCATCTTCCGCTTTTCATTCAAAATTTTTTGACAGAACAACAGTTTCAGGTCCGGGTTGGAACCACTCTCTCTGATGTCCACGAGCAGGAGTTGGGTGTTCCACAGGGGGTCATACTGTCTCCTGCCCTCTTTAGCATCAAGATTAACAACATTGTTCAATCAGTTCAGCAGGGTTCAGACTGCTCATTGTTTGTGGATGATTTCGCTGTCGACGCAACTGGAAGCCTGTACCCGAGTGTCCAGCGCAGGCTCCAGCTTTGCGTGGATAAAATCCATCAGTGGGCGGATGAAAACGGTTTCACCTTTTCTGCTTCAAAGACACAGTGTATTCACTTCCATAATTTCCGTCAGTTTTTTCCAGATCCTGAACTTCAAGTAGGGAAATCTCCCATTCCAGCTGTTAAAGAGGCCAAATTTCTTGGAGTTGTTTTGACCAGAAACTTAACTTTCTCAGCCACATCAAAAACCTCAAAACTGCTTGCCAGAAAGCACTGAATATTCTGCGGGTCGTAGCGCACACTGACTGGGGCGCTGATAAGAAAACTTTGCTGCACCTCTACAGAGCCTTGGTCCGTTCCAAACTGGACTACGGTTGTGCTGTGTACGGCTCTGCAAGATCGTCTTACCTCAAACTCTTGGACCCTATCCACCATCAAGGGCTTCGTCTCTGTCTTGGAGCGTTCCGCACCACCCTGTGTACAGCCTGTACGCAGAGGCGGGTGAACCTTCACTGTCCAACCGCAGGCTGAAACTGTCTTTGAATTATTATATCCGACTGTTCTCAGAACCGTAGAATCCTGCCTATGACTGTGTCTTTGACCCTCCGTTCCAAAGTAAGTTTGAAAACAACCCGAAATGTATTCCGCCGTTTGGTCTTCGTATGCGGCCTCACGTGCGGAATGCAGGTCTAGACCTAGGAGTTGTGTCCGATTTTTCCAAGTTTCCGGATCAACCTCCGTGGACCTTTTTCACACCAGAGATTCGTTTTGATCTTGCAGCTTTTCGCAAAGAGTCTACCAGCTCTCTGGCGTACAAGGCATTGTATGCTGACCTCTGTTCGAAATTCCCATCCTATCAAAAAGTTTTCACTGATGGTTCCAAGTCTGAAGATGGAGTGGCCTGTGCAGCCTACTGCCCTGGGGCTCCTTCTCAGATACTGTTGGAACATATACATTCAGATGCTTCTGTCTATTCCGCTGAACTTACTGCTCTGGTTCTGGCTTTGAAGATAATCTCACAATCTTCGAAGAGCGACTTTCTGGTTCTGTCGGATTCGCTGTCAGCTTTGGAGGCCATAGCTGGCCGCAACCTTCAGCATCCAGAACTTTTACATTTCTTTGAACTTGTTAGCACGTTGAAAGTGGACGGTTACAACATTACTCTTGCTTGGGTTCCTGGTCATGTTGGCATCGGCGGGAACGAAATGGTTGATCGTTTAGCCAAGAACGCCACAAGAGAGAAACTGTCCAACATTTATATCCCCTGCTCAGATGTGAAACCCAAAATTAACGATTATGTGATAGACCTCTGGCAGGAGGATTGGAACACACAGACGAATAACAAACTCTTTCAGATCCGTCCAAACCTTAAGGACTTCCTCCCATCTACGTCGGGAGGTCGTAAAGAGGAAACGGTTCTGTGCCGGCTGCACACCGGCCATTCGTATTTTACCCATTCTTACCTTTTAAAGAGTGAAGAAGCTCCGTGGTGCATTCCATGTCATGCGCCACTCACAATGAAACATGTTCTTTTAGAGTGTTGGGACTTGCACGATGTGAGACACAAACATTTTACAGCGGAGTCCATGAAGATCCTGTTCAGGGATGTCCCGCCTGATGTGATCCTTGAGTTTTTGAGAGAGATTAACATTTTTCATCTGATTTAAGATTTTACGGAAGAAAGATTTTTAACGAAGTTTCTGGTACGTTTGTAGACGATGTCATTTAAAGAGATGTGTGAAAGGTGTTTTTATTTTTATTTTTATTTTTTAATTTTTTAAAATGACTGGTGAGTTGATTTTAACGTGGTGACAGCCCTGATGTGGCCCTTTGCGGTCGGCTGGGCTATAAGCAACATTATCTTTTCTTATCTTATCTACACATTCCTGCATACTATATCCAACTGCCTATCCTGAACCGGATACGAACAATCCATAATCCTATCCCAAATCACACAACACCCACGAGGACAACCACCCATCCAGACGAACACCTATACCCCACTCAGACGAACCATCCATACCACACGGACAAAACATCCATACCACACGCACCGGATGAACGAACAATAAAACCCACACCTACCACTCAAAGACAGCAGCGAGCCTGAAGCTACGCCGCAAGCTGGCAACAGCTACACTGTGCAGCGAACAGACAAAAGACGGCAGCAACCAGGTACAGTCAGCTGCTCTCACACCAGCTGAGGCACCAGTTGAAGTTTACGTAACACACGACTCACTACCACACTGACGCTAAACAGTACAACCGCCGGTATTGCAGGCTTCTCCCTGACTAACACAGCAGTACGTAGACACGCGGACTACCACGGACTAGTTAGGCAATACACCACAAGACACTAGTCTGCAACTCTTGGTGAACGAATCACCCACAAGAAAACTATCTGGTCAAGAACCACACCTCCTGCAGTCTTGCCAGCCTAGATCAAAAGTAAACTCAACGACCGTGCTGATTCCTACTCAGAAACGTTTAAATCCTGCCACCTGTTGAGAGAACCTGAGTGACCCCCTTTGTCAATTGAACCTACACACACATACACACGCATCAGACACAAACACCACACACACACAACCCTCACTCACAATCACACAGACACTACACAAACTCACACACCACTATGGCATGCACAAAAACATCCAGTGTAAGCAAAGCCAGCTGACCCAGTTCATCTGGCCCAAAAATAGACTAAAGGCGTAGAGTAGGGCAAGATACAAACTAGATCTAAACCTCCACGCTCTCTATCGGCTTAACTCAATGCAGACGTAATTTTTCTGCCACAACCGTGACACGCTGAGACGCACTATTTTCGGTATTTTACAAAAAATATACAGACAGAACCAAACCGAATACAACAATAAATATTTATGTTTTTTGAAAACTTCAAATCATGTTTTTTTTAGAGAAAAAACAAACTACAGTCCTGTGCTCTACACACTTCACTCGCCACTGGTTTGAGAAGTGTAGGCAACAGTTTATCACAAAAACTTTCTCTCCACATAAGTAGGATGAAAAATAAATATGAGCATAGCTGTAGTCAACACAATGTGTAGCAAACACATAAAAACAATGTATCTTTCACACACACAGCGTGTGCATGGTCTAAACCTCAAACAGAGAGCTGCTGCACATTTTTGAAGAAAAAATGCAAAAATTTCATCATTATTTGTATGTGCAACTCACCATCGTCACTCATATCCTCTCTGTCCGTTTCGGCAAGTTTCGGAAAACAGTTCGGAAACATTCCAGTTCTTCATTTGATCGTTCTTCTTTTTTCTTTCAATTACTTCTTGAAATAAGATGTTCTGTTCGCTAGGACTCGCGGACGCTTCGGTGCCGACATGAGGGAACAGGGGCAGCCAGAGTTATCTCCAGCTATCCCATAATATGAGCGAAAAAGTAGAATCAAACGCGGATGTACACCAAGGGAGAGTACCACCTAATAGAGGAGATCCTCAGCTTTCTGTAGATACCACGATTGTTTTCCCTTAGACCACACAGCTGCATGTGAAAATTCGAGTAAATCGACGATCACCTGCGGGCGACGTGTCTGTGCGAAGCCCCTCAACCCGTCGCCCGCCAGGTGATCGACGAGGCGCCAGTGATTAAAAATAAAAAACCCTTGTAGTAAATTAACCCCAGCGCACGGTACAAACCCCCAAAACTGTCACTAAAACGGCCACACCGCTGATGACAGAGCGCGGACAGATTGCTCGTAGATCATGCCAGCATGACCAAGGTAACGACGACAGTAAAACAGGCAGGGACGGACCTGACATGGTCTGTCCTAGATCATCCTCTTGTGGTGAAAATACTGGCCCCATTGATAACATACTGTTGATAAGCTGTGTTTTTAAAACAGTGCTTCTTTGTGCATATTCACAGTATTTGTTTCGGCTATTTTTTCTGATACATCTGTATCTGTCTACCTTCAACTTACCTGTAAGACGTTTGTGTCTGTTTGCATTAAATTTTAATGAATTGAAATGTGAATAGATACTATCAGGATTGGGTGGAGGTTAACAAATGAATATTTTGCTTCTGCTTTTTTCTTTTTCATTTCTTTTTTTTTTTCATTAAAAAATTCTTTTTTTTTTGTAAAAGAATGGTTTTTTTTTCCTTTTTTTCTGTGCTATTTGATGTTATTTTCAGTTTTGAAGCCAACAAAACACCGTCAGCAACCAACAATAAATCGAAACAAGGCAGAACACATTATTGATATACTTATCCATTCTTTGTTTGGTTCACTTTGTTGAAATGTAGAAGCTAATGAGTTTTTGATTTTTTAAATTGGGTTTTTGTTTTCAGATATGAAGAAGAGAATGCAAGATGATGCGCAAGTTGGAATTAGTGAACAGATGTTTGAAACCCATGTAAGCAATTCTTACCTCTTGTTTGTCTTACGAATAATGCTGTTTAGCAGTTGTATCCTATTTTTCCTTTTTTTTTACCCCTTCCTTCACATATTCAATCGATTCTGTTTAGTAGCTTATTAACAGCATAAGTGTTCAGTGGCCTGGTTAGTTTCATTCTAGCAAAGTCAGCGTACGGCTGTCTGCTACAGTGTTTTGCTGTAATTCCATCTTGATTGATTTCTTTTGGCTCATTTTGTTAAGTGTCTACCAAAAACAGTTTACAATTAAACACATGGTTCTGCTGAAAACATGTTGATTGTGAGCCATGAATTCACAAGTAGTCAGCTTGTAGCACAGTATGAGCCTGTGAGTGTGCAGATGTGGGTGTCTTCACGTGTGTGGGTGTCTTCACCTGTGTGGGTGTCTTCACCTATGAATAGGGCTGTGTAGTATGTGTATTTTGTAACTGTGAGTGTCAGATGTGGGTGTCTTCACCTGTGAATAGGGCTGTGTAGTATGTGTATTCTGTAACTGTGAGTGTGCAGATGTGGGTGTCTTCACCTGTGTGGGTGTCTTCACCTGTGAATAGGGCTGTGTAGTATGTGTATTCTGTAACTGTGAGTGTGCAGATGTGGGTGTCTTCACCTGTGTGGGTGTCTTCACCTGTGAATAGGGCTGTGTAGTATGTGTATTTTGTAACTGTGAGTGTGCAGATGTGGGTGTCTTCACCTGTGAATAGGGCTGTGTAGTATGTGTATTTTGTAACTGTGAGTGTGCAGATGTGGGTCTCTTCACCTGAATAGGGCTGTGTAGTTATGTGTATTATGTAACGTGAGTGTGCAGATTGTGGTGTCTTCACCTGTGTGGGTGTCTTCACCTGTGAATAGGGCTGTGTATTATGTTATTTTGTAACTGGACTGTGAATGTGTATCTTCCAGTCAGGAATCCAGTGTCCCATGCAAATGATGCATGTGTTATGTTTTGAAGCCCTGACCAAAAATTGTTGCTATTTTGACCATCTTGAAGTGACTGATGTGAGGACAATGACTTGCATTGCAAATGACTCCAGGTCACAATGACTTGCATTGCAAATGACTCCAGTCACAATGACTTGCATTGCAAATGACTCCAGGTCACAATGACTTGCATTGCAAATGACTCCAGGTCACAATGACTTGCATTGCAAGTGACTCCAGGTCACAATGACCTGCATTGCAAATGACTCCAGTCACAATGACTTGCATTGCAAATGACACCAGGTCACAATCTTGTACTGCAGTCACGTTAGGATTACTGCTCTGCTACTGTATGTGTTATGACTGCTACTAGTTCTACATTGAATCAGTGTTGATTAGAAAAGGTTAGAATAAAAACATTTAATACACTTAACTCACGAAACACACAGTCCAAAGCATTCAGTACAATACGTCATTAAAAAAAACAACAGAGAGTAAAAGACATTACACTGTAATAGGCTCTATAAAGTGGCAGTGTTTGTCATGGAAAAACATGATGCTTTAGTGCTGAAATACTTCCCAGAACTGTTTGGCACTTTCCGTGTTTGTGTCTTTATTAAAAAAGGAATTAATGCTTTTGTTTATGGTATTCAGAAACTGCTAAACCCTGGCTTACGACTTTCTACTCTGACATAGTAACTGTATTGGCGTGATGCTTCAGGCTATGCGTGTTGACGTGCACCCTAGCTGGTCCACTTTCCTTCATTTTCCACACTCATTCTGAATGTTGCACGTTCACATCATCATGGCAGCACACGTACATACAGACATTTACTAGTTCTCCATTGGATGCTAGAGTCCATCTGTCGTGTGCTTCGTCATCTGCACTGTGACTTGAAATGATACAGCACAAGTTAAACACATATGGTCAACACAAACTGACGGCCTCTTACTTCACGCTCACCATCCACTTCACAATCATTATCACCCGAGATATTAACAGAAACAAATGCTGTGCATAGTACATGGAAATAATCAGATAATCTGTACACACTCTGTATGTGTGAAATCTTAAATACTGAGAAGAATGAAATAATCTGTACACACTGTATGTGTGAAATCTTAAATACTGAGGAGAATGACACAATAGATTAGGATGTTGAGATTAACATTAATCCGGTGAATGCATACACACATATACTTTTGAACACTTGCAGATGTATAGGAATGTGCAGAAACATGCTCACGTATGCTCACATGCACACATACAGACGCATACATACAAACACACTTGCTTTCATGCACACAGTAGACATGTGCTCACACACAAGCATGCACATGCATGCACACACACACACACACACACACACACACACACACACACACACACACACACACACACATGCATGCATGCACGCCCATGCACGCGTGCACGCGCACACACACTACAACTCTGTCTCTGTCTCTCTCTCTCGCTTTCATTTATTATTCTCACTCGTGTCTTCCATTTCATTTCTGTGCTAGGGGGCCGGAATAGCTCAGTTGGTAGAGCGCCGGACTCGTGATCCTGGGGTTGCGGGTTCGAATTTCAGTATAGGGGGATTTTTCCCTCGGAGTTAACATTGGTTCTGACTCCATTCCCCACACAGTCCTTCGAATGAGACTATAAACCGAGGTTCCGTGTGTGAACGCACGCACAACATCTTGCACACACGTAAAATCCCATCACCAACTTTCGGAAGAGAAGGCCAGTCTGGCCATTGGTATGGATGACACGTGACACATAGCATGCACCTTCCCCGAAGATGGAGTATGGCTGCCTTAATGGCGGGATAGAAAAGGGTCATACACACAAAACTCCACTGCCTGGCTATACAGGGAGTGTCCGCAGGAGTATCAGCCTGCGTACGCAGAAAAAAAAAAATTTCTGTGCTAGTGTAGAAATGCAGACGTAAAGGCTTCTGTAGAATGCTTGTAATTTTCTTCAGTTGATTTTAGTCGTAGAATGATGAAAAATGAAAATATGTAAAAATTAGGTATTAGTGGAAGTTCCTGGTGTGTCCATTTCAAAAACCAGATGGCCAAGTCATGTCATCAGTTTCCTGTTCTTGTGATATGAGTTGATTTATGCATAGTGAATGTCTGTTCTCTTGACAAAGATGTGACTGATGCCAGGCTGTGTGACATGTCATAGCTGTTGACTGATAAACAATGCTGATGTGACTTGTCAGAATGTGTGACATGTCATAGCTGTTGACTGATAAACAATGCTGATGTGACAGTTGTCATTCTGTGTGATATGTCATAGCTGTTGACTGATAAACAGAGCTGATGTGACAGATGTCAGACAGTGTGACATGTCATAGCTGTTGACTGATAAACAGTGCTGTGATGTTGTCAGACAGTGTGACATGTCATAGCTGTTGACTGATAAACAATGCTGATGTGACAGATGTCAGACAGTGTGACATGTCATAGCTGTTGACTGATAAACAGTACTGATGTGACTTGTCAGGCAGTGTGACATGTCATAGCTGTTGACTGATAAACAATGCTGATGTGACAGTTGTCAGGCTGTATGACATGTCATAGCTGTTGACTGATAAACAATGCTGATGTACCAGCCGCTGTGGTGAAGTGGTTAGCGTCGTGGACTCCCGGCTGGGAGGTCGTGGGTACGAATCCCATCAGAGTCATGTGGGGTTTTTCTGCCCCAACCGGCTCCTACCCAGAGTTGAGTTTGCTGCGGACTCAGTTGGGAAGACTGGGACCACACAGTCGAGTTTCATCCACTTAATGGATGCGTTTCTGAGAGTGTTGCTCAAATTTCCTGACCAACACTGCAGGTGCCTGTATCTCTCGGGCCTGGTTGACGCCGGGATGTATTATGAAAGGAAGCATAGAGTACAGCCCTGTCATGTAGTCTCAGACCGAAATGGAATTCCGTAGCATCATCTTAATCATCCTCATTCTCATCGATCAGCATAAAAAAAGAATGTCTCAAATTCTGTGGCCCTTCATACTCTGCTCTCATGGTGACCTCAATTTCGATGTCCTCTCCACGTCTGTGGCCTTGGTTTGGTTCCGTTGGGTCACCGGTATCGGCGAGTCCATGGGGCTGTCGTTGAACGGACGTGGTGGCGCCCTCCAGAGGGAGAAGCTCACTCACGCTGGCTCCGCGACTAAGCAATTATTGTCATCAGTAGGGGCTTAGTAGGTGGTGTCCTGCGTATGTTAGATCAGAACAGGCGCCACTGAACACCACTGAAGTGACTCGGCAGCAGTGCAGTGTCTCCTCCGGTGGGTTACGTCTTGACGACTTGACATTGACTGCTTCCTGTGGATTGCTGGTGCCGGGGCTGCAGCAGGGCCGACCGGGCTGTGGCTGTGGACGGAGTGTCGGAATGAGCGGCGTGGGTGCACTGCCTATGAGGTGGCGCAGAGGTTGGGACAGCAAAAACCCCCAAAAAGTGCTGATGTGACAGTTGTCATTCTGTGTGACATGTCATAGCTGTTGACTGATAAACAGTGCTGATGTGACAGATGTCAAACAGTGTGACATGTCATAGCTGTTGACTGATAAACAGTGCTGATGTGACAGATGTCAGACAGTGTGACATGTCATAGCTGTTGACTGATAAACAGTACTGATGTGACAGATGTCAGACAGTGTGACATGTCATAGCTGTTGACTGATAAACAGTGTTGTGATGTTGTCAGGCAGTGTGACATGTCATAGCTGTTGACTGATCAACAATGCTGATGTGACAGATGTCAGACAGTGTGACATGTCATAGCTGTTGACTGATAAACAGTGTTGTGATGTGGTCTTCTGTGTGACATGTCATAGCTGTTGACTGATAAACAATGCTGATGTGACAGATGTCAGACAGTGTGACATGTCATAGCTGTTGACTGATAAACAATGCTGATGTGACAGATGTCAGACAGTGTGACATGTCATAGCTGTTGACTGATAAACAGTGCTGATGTGACAGATGTCAGACAGTGTGACATGTCATAGCTGTTGACTGATAAACAGTGCTGATGTGACAGATGTCAGACAGTGTGACATGTCATAGCTGTTGACTGATAAACAGTGCTGTGATGTTGTCATTCTGGGTGACATGTCATAGCTGTTGACTGATAAACAGAGCTGTGATGTTGTCAGGCAGTGTGACATGTCATAGCTGTTGACTGATAAACAATGCTGATGTGACAGTTGTCAGGCTGTGTGACATGTCATAGCTGTTGACTGATAAACAGTGCTGATGTGACAGATGTCAGACAGTGTGACATGTCATAGCTGTTGACTGATAAACAGTGCTGATGTGATGTTGTCAGGCTGTGTGACATGTCATAGCTGTTGACTGATAAACAATGCTGATGTGACAGTTGTCAGGCAGTGTGACATGTCATAGCTGTTGACTGATAAACAATGCTGATGTGACAGATGTCAGACAGTGTGACATGTCATAGCTGTTGACTGATAAACAGTGCTGTGATGTTGTCAGACAGTGTGACATGTCATAGCTGTTGACTGATAAACAGTGCTGATGTGACAGATGTCAGACAGTGTGACATGTCATAGCTGTTGACTGATTAACAGTGCTGACGTGATGTTGTCAGGCTGTGTGACATGTCATAGCTGTTGACTGATAAACAATGCTGATGTGACAGTTGTAAGGCAGTGTGACATGTCATAGCTGTTGACTGATAAACAGTGCTGATGTGACAGTTGTCGGGCAGTGTGACATGTCATAGCTGTTGACTGATAAACAGTGTTGTGATGTTGTCAGACAGTGTGACATGTCATTGCTGTTGACTGATAAACAATGCTGATGTGACAGATGTCAGACAGTGTGACATGTTATAGCTGTTGACTGATGTGACAGTTGTCAGGCAGTGTGACATGTCATAGCTGTTGACTGATAAACAATGCTGATGTGACAGTTGTCAGGCAGTGTGACATGTCATAGCTGTTGACTGATAAACAGTGCTGATGTGACAGATGTCAGACAGTGTGACATGCCATAGCTGTTGACTGATAAACAATGCAGGGCCAGGTCCCTCTCATGTGTGAGTGCTCATACACACACACGCACACATACACAGACACAGACAGACAGACAGACAGACACACACACACACACATGCACACACACACACACACACACACACACACACACACTTACACACATACACACACACACACACACACACACACACACACAACACACACACTCGCACACACACACACACACACACACACACACACACACACACACACACACACACACACACACACACACACACGTACCTACTCTCACACACACAGACACACACAGACACACAGACACACACACACACACACACACACACACACACACACACACACACACACACATATATTCTACCTACAAAGTACATACTGACAAACATACATGCATGCACATGCACTCATTTATGCATGCTCTTAAACTCACTGTCACACATGCACACAAGAATACCCACACAAATAGATGATCACACATTTTCAAAAGCATTTTTCTCATACATACCTGTCCAGATTAATGCCTTATCCCCATTTGGTGTGGAACAATGCAGTGTTATCAGAAACCCACTCTCCCCCCCCCCCCTCCCCCCAAAAGAGAAAATAAAAAGAAAAAAACATTTGGGAGAGCAGGGAGGTAAAGTAAAGTTTGTTAGTTTGAAAACGAGAGTGTTGGTAGCATTGTCAGAATGAACTTGACCAGCTATGGCGAACAGTCAGAAGAACACAAGGGACTGGCCTGTAGTTCACAAGTTATCAGAAGAACACAAGGGACTGGCCTGTAGTTCACAAGTTATCAGAAGAACACAAGGGACTGGCCTGTAGTTCACAAGTTACCAGAAGAACACAAGGGACTGGCCTGTAGTTCACAAGTTATCAGAAGAACACAAGGGACTGGCCTGTAGTTCACAAGTTATCATGAGTTTTCCATGAGTGAGATAAGATAACAGTTGTATTCAAGTTGGTTTCAAGTGAAAAAGTAGTTTTGAGTGTTATTGAAAAATTGCATGGCTGCTTGATTTTGAGCTAGATCAGGTTTTCTGCAAATTGTGTGGTTGTAAGGTTATTGTTGCTATGACAATAATTTTTATTGTTAATTATAAAGTTTTCATTATTGATATTATTGATTCTTACGACTGAGGGAAAGATATTTATGGTAGATGGAAGTGGCGAAGGGTTTGGAGATGGTGTGTGTGTGAGTGTATGTGTGTGTGTGTGTTTGTGTGTGTGTGCGTGTGTGTGTGTGTGTGTGTGTGTGTGTGTGTGTGTGTGTGTGTGTGTGCATGTACGTACCCATGTTTGCCTCAGTCCTATAATGATGATATCAAACTTGGTATGATACATCTGAAAGTGCTGTTGTAGAGACTCCAGTCTCATTAGTTGTATAAATGCTTTCTTGTCTGGTGCAATCTTCATTATGGTGTAAATGCAGTCTCATTAGTTGTATTAAATGCTTTCTTGTCTGGTGCAATCTTCATTATGGTGTAAATGCTCTCCGGACTCATTAGTTGTATAAATGCTTTCTTGTCTGGTGCAATCTTCATTATGGTGTAAATGCTCTCCAGTCTCATTAGTTGTATAAATGCTTTCTTTTCTGGTGCAGTCTTCATTATGGTGTAAATGATCTCCAGTCTGGTGTGGAGTGGCATTCAAGTGGTGTGTAAATGCTTTCTAGTTAAGTGTGTAAATGCTTTCCTGTCAGTCATGGTCTTTACTAGCTGTGTAAATACTGCTATGTATGTATGCTTTTCAATCGGATTGTGTCATCATGAGATTTATAAATGTTTTACACCTGATTTGGGTCTCATTTCCATTGACTCTGGAACATCTTGAATGAATGTAACACTACTTTTGTTCTCAACAAATGTAAATTTAGAGTGAAATCCAGGTGACTTGGAGCCACTGGAAATGCAGATTCATAATCTGGTACTTTAACATCAGAAGATATGTATCAGTTTTTTTCAATCACGAAATGGAAGTCCACATGTTTTAGTGATGTGCTAGCTGTCATGATGTGAATGGCTGAATTATCATTGTTGATTGTTTTTAATAGGTGAGTAAACATGTAAATTGTTCAGTGCATATTGCTCATATGAAGTATTTTAAGCAAAAAATGAAACCTACTGTTTGCTTTTATTTGCAGACGCAGTTTGCTGAAGATGATATGACTAGGTAATGTATTCTGAAATACTGTTCTTAAATGGGGGTTAGATTGATTTAGAAATGATTATCTTTATGATACAATTTATAATTCTTTGTTCAACCATAATATTTTGTCTTGAGAAAATCAACACCTCTGGTGTTATGTGATAAGTAAGTAAGTAAGTAAGTCTTAAAACTGCTCCTTTCATCACTCTTTCCTTCCCCCTCCACTCCTTTCCCTCTCTCTTTCATTCTGGCTTCCATATTGAATAAAAGATAAAGGTATATAATAATTGAGAGCTTTGTGGTTGAATGGCATGGACTAACATGTAACATAATTTATTTAAGATTACAAGGAAAAATCCCCAGCCAAAATACTGTATATTTTCATTAATCATTGCATGGGCACTTGGGGAGAGAAGAATGACAGTAAGTAAGTTAATGGATGCAGATATAAAAATCATTTGCTTAACACAAATTCTTGCTAAAGAAAATTTTTCATCTTGAATAAAAAGATACTGTGACATCTTTGAGAGACATGCCAGTTGAAGTGTGTTATACTTATCTATCAGTTGTATACAGTGTATACAATTTGTTGTCAGATTTCTGTCAGTATGCCTTGTTTGTGACACAGGGTAAAGAGACTTGAGGACCAGCTGGCCAGGGCACACGTCGAACTGGAAAATTTGGACAAGCAGCAGCTGGTAAGCTTGTCATCCTTTGTTCTGTGGGGTTGCTTGAACTATGTATTGCAGTCAGAATGGTCATTGTTCTTTGTCATCCTTTGTTCTGTGGGGTTGCTTGAACTATGTACTGCAGTCAGGATGTCCACTGTTCTTTGTCATCCTTTGTTCTGTGGGTTGCTTGGAACTATGTACTGCAGTCAGAATGCCCACTGTTCTTTGTGCAGTCAGAATGTCCCCTGTTCTTTGTCATCCTTTGTTCTGTGGGGTTGCTCGAACTATGTACTGCAAGCAGAATGGTCATTGTTCTTTGTCATCCTTTGTTCTGTGGGGTTGCTTGAACTATGTATTGCAATCAGAATGTCCACTGTTCTTTGTCATCCTTTGTTCTGTGGGTTGCTTGAACTATGTATTGCAATCAGAATGTCACAACTGGCTTGTTTTGGAGAGGAGGTGGCTGCATTCAGTTGTCATGCTTTTCCCATTCTGCCGCACGCGGGCAGAGTAGGTTACCTCTGTGTTGCACACAGTGATTTAACCCTGAACTGGCCAGAAGTGTGCACACTGAACACGATTGTTATCCGGGCACTGCCAAGAGAAAAAAATGGCTTCAGGTAGAGCGCGAGCAAGCTCCTCGAGTCGTTAACACGAGACGGATGATGAGGACTCGGAGGTCATTCTGACAGCCCCATCAAGAAGGAAAAAAAATACGTGCAGAAATTCAAAAAAGAATACGATAAGGACTTTCCGTGCGTAACTTCGTCCAGTCAAGGTGCTGATTTTGCGTTCTGCACGACCTGCCGATCACACCTTTCGATTGGGCATGGAGGAAGGAACGATATCAAGAGACACATCAGCACGGAGGCTCACAAGGCGAGTGAGATGAGCGGAGGACCCCAGATATCGAACTTCTTCAAACCAGTGAAGCCAAAGGATAACAGTGGAACACTGGAGTCGGAGGTCACAAAGGCTGAGGCAACTTTGTGCTGCGTCATCGCTGAGTCAAACCTATCTTTGTCAATGGCTGACAAACTCACTCGGACGATGAAGTTCATGTTTTCCGGACAGCAAAATTTCAGAGATCTGGCCAATGCAATGTTGGGCATCCTGACCATACCGCATAGCAGCGCCCATTGCAAAAGGGTATTCTCTTGTGTCCGCAAGAACAAGACATCTCAGAGGTCTTCACTGTCATCTTCTACACTGGAGAGCCTTCTTGTGCTCAAGGCATTGCCCACTGAACCAGTTGACAGTGTCAAGAGTCTGTCAAAAGAAGATCTCCAAGAGCTGAGAAGTGCCTGCTATCGTAGTCACACACAGTAGACCAAGGTCAACAATGTACATACAATATACTGTACATAGTGAGGTCCATTTTCCCTTTGTATTCAGTTTAGAACTGTTTCAGTGGAAGTTGTTCCTAACATTTGGATACATGTCAAAACACATGAAAAGTTACTTGCAGGCCTGTTCATAACCAGCAAATGTCTTCAATACAGTTCAATGACTGCTTTCCAGAGCATCTTATTTTGAGTGAGTTTTGTTTCTTTGTGTACTTATATTTGCAAATTATATATTTGCAATTCTTTCTTTCTTTCTGCGTACGCAGGCTGATACTCCTGCGGACACTCCCTGTATAGCCAGGCAGTGGAGTTTTGTGTGTATGACCCTTTTCTATCCCGCCATTAAGGCAGCCATACTCCATCTTCGGGGAAATATATTTGCAATTATTATCAAGCTGATCTAGTTTAGTTATGCATGTCATTGTGCTTTGAGCAGATAATGTCGGTCATGCAATTTTGCCGATTTTACATTTCCAGTAATTCTACTGATTTTGGACACTAATCTACTGGTTTTTGCTACCAAATCTTCTGCAGAAGAAATTGGGGGATGAACAGGTCTGTTTGTCATCCTTTGTTCTGTGGGGTTCCTTGAACTATGTCTTGCAATCAGAATGGTCGCTGTTCTTTGTCATCCTTTGTTCTGAGGGGTTCCTTGAACTACGTCTTGCAATCAGAATGGTCGCTGTTCTTTGTCACCCATTGTTCTGTGGGGTTGCTTGAACTACGTCTTGCAATCAGAATGGTCACTGTTCTTTGTCATCCTTTGTTCTGTGGAGTTGCTTGAACTATGTCTTGCAATCAGAATGTCCACTGTTCCTTGTCATCCTTTGTTCTGTGGCGTTGCTTGAACTATGTCTTGCAATCGGAATGACCACTGTTCTTTGTCATCCTTTGTTCTGGGGGTTGCTTGAACTATGTCTTGCAATCAGAATGTCCACTGTTCTTTGTCATCCTTTGTTCTGTGGGGTTGCGTGAACTATGTCTTGCAATCAGAATGGTAACTGTTCTTTGTCATCCTTTGTTCTGAACTGTATCTTGCAATCAGAATGGTCACTGTTCTTTGTCATCCTTTGTTCTGTGGGGTTGCTTGAACTATGTCTTGCAATCAGAATGGTCACTGGTCTTTGTCATCCTTTGTTCTGTGGGGTTGCTTGAACTATGTCTTGCAATCAGAATGGTCACTGTTCTTTGTCATCCTTTGTTCTGTGGGGTTGCTTGAACTATGTCTTGCAATCAGAATGGTCACTGTTCTTTGTCATCCTTTGTTCTGTGGGGTTGCTTGAACTATGTCTTGCAATCAGAATGGTCACTGTTCTTTGTCATCCTTTGTTCTGTGGGGTTGCTTGAACTATGTCTTGCAGTCAGAATGGTCACTGTTCTTTGTCATCCTTTGTTCTGTGGGGTTGCTTGAACTATGTCTTGCAATCAGAATGGTCACTGTTCTTTGTCATCCTTTGTTCTGTGGGGTTGCTTGAACTATGTCTTGCAATCAGAATGGTCACTGTTCTTTGTCATCCTTTGTTCTGTGGGGTTGCTTGAACTATGTCTTGCAGTCAGAATGGTCACTGTTCTTTGTCATCCTTTGTTCTGTGGGGTTGCTTGAACTATGTCTTGCAATCAGAATGGTCACTGTTCTTTGTCATCCTTTGTTCTGTGGGGTTGCTTGAACTATGTCTTGCAATCAGAATGGTCACTGTTTTTTGTCATCCTTTGTTCTGTGGGGATGGTTGAACTATGTCTTGCAATCAGAATGGTCACTGTTCTTTGTCATCCTTTGTACTGTGGGGTTGCTTGAACTATGTCTTGCAATCAGAATGGTCACTGTTCTTTGTCATCCTTTGTTCTGTGGGGTTGCTTGAACTATATATTGCAATCAGAATGGTCACTTCTTTGTCATCCTTTGTTCTGTGGGGTTGCTTGAACTATGTCTTGCAGTCAGAATGGTCACTGTTCTTTCTCATCCTTTGTTCTGTGGGGTTGCTTGAACTATGTCTTGCAATCAGAATGGTCACTGTTCTTTGTCATCCTTTGTTCTGTGGGGTTGCTTGAACGATGTCTTGCAGTCAGAATGGTCACTGTTCTTTGTCATCCTTTGTTCTGTGGGGTTGCTTGAACTATGTCTTGCAATCAGAATGGTCACTGTTCTTTGTCATCCTTTGTTCTGAACTGTATCTTGCAATCAGAATGGTCACTGTTCTTTGTCATCCTTTGTTCTGTGGGGTTGCTTGAACTATGTCTTGCAATCAGAATGGTCACTGTTCTTTGTCATCCTTTGTTCTGTGGGGTTGCTTGAACTATGTCTTGCAATCAGAATGGTCACTGTTCTTTGTCATCCTTTGTTCTGTGGGGTTGCTTGAACTATGTCTTGCAATCAGAATGGTCACTGTTCGTTGTCATCCTTTGTTCTGTGGGGTTGCTTGAACTATGTCTTGCAATCAGAATGGTCACTGTTCTTTGTCATCCTTTGTTCTGTGGGGTTGCTTGAACTACATATTGCAATCAGAATGGTCACTGTTCTTTCTCATCCTTTGTTCTGTGGGGTTGCTTGAACTATGTCTTGCAGTCAGAATGGTCACTGTTCTTTGTCATCCTTTGTTCTGTGGGGTTGCTTGAACTATGTCTTGCAATCAGAATGGTCACTGTTTTGTCATCTTTTGTTCTGTGGGGTTGCTTGAACTACATATTGCAATCAGAATGGTCACTGTTCTTTGTCATCCTTTGTTCTGTGGGGTTGCTTGAACTATGTCTTGCAATCAGAATGGTCACTGTTCTTTGTCATCCTTTGTTCTGTGGGGTTGCTTGAACTATATATTGCAGTCAGAATGGTCACTGTTCTTTGTCATCCTTTGTTCTGTGGGTTGCTTGAACTATGTCTTGCAGTCAGAATGGTCACTGTTCTTTGTCATCCTTTGTTCTGTGGGGTTGCTTGAACTATGTCTTGCAATCAGAATGGTCACTGTTCTTTGTCATCCTTTGTTCTGTGGGGTTGCTTGAACTACATATTGCAATCAGAATGGTCACTGTTCTTTGTCATCCTTTGTTCTGTGGGGTTGCTTGAACTATATATTGCATCAGAATGGTCACTGTTCTTTGTCATCCTTTGTTCTGTGGGGTTGCTTGAACTATTTCTTGCAGTCAGAATGGTCATTGTTCTTTGTCATCCTTTGTTCTGTGGGGTTGCTTGAACTATGTCTTGCAATCAGAATGGTCACTGTTCTTTGTCATCCTTTGTTCTGTGGGGATGCTTGAACTATGTCTTGCAATCAGAATGGTCACTGTTCTTTGTCATCCTTTGTTCTGTGGGGTTGCTTGAACTATGTCTTGCAATCAGAATGGTCACTGTTTTTTGTCATCCTTTGTTCTGTGGGGATGCTTGAACTATGTCTTGCAATCAGAATGGTCACTGTTCTTTGTCATCCTTTGTACTGTGGGGTTGCTTGAACTATGTCTTGCAATCAGAATGGTCACTGTTCTTTGTCATCCTTTGTTCTGTGGGGTTGCTTGAACTATATATTGCAATCAGAATGGTCACTTCTTTGTCATCCTTTGTTCTGTGGGGTTGCTTGAACTATGTCTTGCAGTCAGAATGGTCACTGTTCTTTGTCATCCTTTGTTCTGTGGGGTTGCTTGAACTATGTCTTGCAATCAGAATGGTCACTGTTCTTTGTCATCCTTTGTTCTGTGGGGTTGCTTGAACGATGTCTTGCAATCAGAATGGTCACTGTTCTTTGTCATCCTTTGTTCTGTGGGGTTGCTTGAACTATGTCTTGCAATCAGAATGGTCACTGTTCTTTGTCATCCATTGTTCTGAACTGTATCTTGCAATCAGAATGGTCACTGTTCTTTGTCATCCTTTGTTCTGTGGGGTTGCTTGAACTATGTCTTGCAATCAGAATGGTCACTATTCTTTGTCATCCTTTGTTCTGTGGGGTTGCTTGAACTATGTCTTGCAATCAGAATGGTCACTGTTCTTTGTCATCCTTTGTTCTGTGGGGTTGCTTGAACTATGTCTTGCAATCAGAATGGTCACTGTTTGTTGTCATCCTTTGTTCTGTGGGGTTGCTTGAACTATGTCTTGCAATCAGAATGGTCACTGTTCTTTGTCATCCTTTGTTCTGTGGGTTGCTTGAACTACGTATTGCAATCAGAATGGTCACTGTTCTTTCTCATCCTTTGTTCTATGGGGTTGCTTGAACTATGTCTTGCAGTCAGAATGGTCACTGTTCTTTGTCATCCTTTGTTCTGTGGGGTTGCTTGAACTATGTCTTGCAATCAGAATGGTCACTGTTTTGTCATCTTTTGTTCTGTGGGGTTGCTTGAACTACATATTGCAATCAGAATGGTCACTGTTCTTTGTCATCCTTTGTTCTGTGGGGTTGCTTGAACTATGTCTTGCAATCAGAATGGTCACTGTTCTTTGTCATCCTTTGTTCTGTGGGTTTGCTTGAACTATATATTGCAATCAGAATGGTCACTGTTCTTTGTCATCCTTTGTTCTGTGGGGTTGCTTGAACTATGTCTTGCAGTCAGAATGGTCACTGTTCTTTGTCATCCTTTGTTCTGTGGGGTTGCTTGAACTGTATCTTGCAATCAGAATGGTCACTGTTCTTTGTCATCCTTGTTCTGTGGGGTTGCTTGAACTATGTCTTGCAATCAGAATGGTCACTGTTCTTTGTCATCCTTTGTTCTGTGGGGTTGCTTGAACTATGTCTTGCAATCAGAATGGTCACTGTTCGTTGTCATCCTTTGTTCTGTGGGGTTGCTTGAACTATGTCTTGCAATCAGAATGGTCACTGTTCTTTGTCATCCTTTGTTCTGTGGGGTTGCTTGAACTATGTCTTGCAGTCAGAATGGTCACTGTTCTTTCTCATCCTTTGTTCTGTGGGGTTGCTTGAACTATGTCTTGCAGTCAGAATGGTCACTGTTCTTTGTCATCCTTTGTTCTGTGGGTTGCTTGAACTATGTCTTGCAATCAGAATGGTCACTGTTTTGTCATCTTTTGTTCTGTGGGGTTGCTTGAACTACATATTGCAATCAGAATGGTCACTGTTCTTTGTCATCCTTTGTTCTGTGGGGTTGCTTGAACTATGTCTTGCAATCAGAATGGTCACTGTTCTTTGTCATCCTTTGTTCTGTGGGTTGCTTGAACTATATATTGCAATCAGAATGGTCACTGTTCTTTGTCATCCTTTGTTCTGTGGGGTTGCTTGAACTATGTCTTGCAATCAGAATGGTCACTGTTCTTTGTCATCCTTTGTTCTGTGGGGTTGCTTGAACTGTGTCTTGCAATCAGAATGGTCACTGTTCTTTGTCATCCTTTGTTCTGTGGGGTTGCTTGAACTATGTCTTGCAATCAGAATGGTCACTGTTCTTTGTCATCCTTTGTTCTGTGGGGTTCCTTGAACTATGTCTTGCAATCAGAATGGTCATTGTTTTTGTCATTTCCTAACCAGTCTTTCACTGCTGTTTTCTTTCCTGTGGATTCTAACAGTTTTTAATACACAATCTCAGGCTATACCGCAATATAGGTTTGCCTGGCAGTGTGGGGTACAGATTATGTTGATACATTTTTTGAGTGGGTAATATATAAAACAAAAACCATGAAATTCTGCCTGGGTTTTGTGTGTGTCAAGGATCTAGTTGAACTGGTATCAGTCAGGCTTTATTCTGATTGCAAGAAGGCTTTCATATCAGGGCTTTTCTCATTATTTTTTAATTTGTTTCTTCTCCCCCCCCCCCCCCCCCCAATCTAGTCTTTTCAGAGTTTAGTGCGTCATTGACTAATGTGGGAGGACAGGAACCACTTGGTTGAGTGTCCATCCATTTAAAGGATGTTTCTCACAGTGTTGAAACTCCGATTGCCTGACCAGACATGTGGGTGTCTGTGTTATGTGATTGTCTTGGGCCTGGTTCATGCCACAGTTCATTATGAAAGGAAGCCAATACAGAGCAGACATTACTTCTTGCTTTGTTCCTCAGTTTCTCTGAGGTTCACCAGAAGTGAAATTTTTGCATATATGACCATTTTTAGTTCCACCTTTAAGGTATCTGTATTCGGATTCTAATCACGACACCAGTGTGCATGTGATGTAAATTGGTTTCTTCCATCTTACTGGCACACAATGGCCTACTGGGATTTTAGCATGCATGCCAAGTTTCTTATGCATGCTTTCCTGCATGGGACCTCAGTTTAATGTCTCATCCAAAGGACTAGGAGTGGACTTCGCAAAGTTTCTTATGCATGCTTTCCTGCATGGGACCTCAGTTTAATGTCTCATCCAAAGGACTAGGAGTGGACTGACTGTCTGCAGAGATAGTAACTCCTAAGATATCTCTTCCAAACTGTCTGGAAGTGCTCCCCCCAAAATAGATGAATAAATAGATAAATGAATAAGACAAAAAACATTTTCTCTCAGCTTTTCTTGGACCCTTATGTTGTTTATCCGTCGAGACGATGAAGACCATCTGGTCATCCTGGGATCGGGGGTGAGTGCGTAGATGGCTGGTCAGGCCGATCTGCGCCCGGAAAGACCTATCACAGTATGGACAGGGACCCTTATACACACACACATGCACACACACACACACACACACACACACACACACACACACACACACCCACACACACACACACACACACACACTAACCATGCATACACACACACACGCACGCAGACACACACACACACACACACACACACCACACACACACACACACACACACACACACACACGCGAAAAAGTTTTAATTTTCTAAAAGTTATACAAAAACAAAACTGGGGCCAAGATGCTAATGTACTCAAACACCTGGCACTGTCGCTGATACGGTCAAGACTCACTTACGGACAGGAAGTTTTCTTCAGTGCCCCGGCAAGTTTGCTAAAGAAAATGCAGAGCTTGGATTGCAAAGCTTTCAAACTAGCTATAGGTGTACCATATCATGCATCGTCCCTAGGAACATATCGCGAAATTGGGGTATTACCATTAGATGAGTATCGACGGCTCGCTGTCGCAAAGTATGTCTTACGATCTTCAACATGTGACAGCAATGTTGAAAACGAAGTTAGTTTAAGATCTGACATTAACTTCCCTAAAAGAGCAAAATCAATCTCCTCACTTACGACAATTAGGACTTTCACTTCCAATTTATTCGAAGAGTCAGAAATTAACCATAACGAAATAATTAAACCTCAGCTTCCTTCATCTCCCAGCCGACCATGGGAACTTCAAAGAGCATCATTTGATATCAACCATTCGCCTTTGAAAAAAGGTGACAATGAAAACTTGATTGGCATAACAGTAAAAGAGTATATAGAAAACTCGTACCCGCTTCATCTTAAGATATATACAGACGGATCTCTTTTAGATACCAAAGAAGCAGGTGCAGCATTTGCTATCCCTTCTATAAAAGTGGAAAAATCTTACTACCTTGGAAAAAACAGATCCATTTTTACAGCCGAGCTAACTGCCATTTTAATGGCCCTGTATTATCTTCTTGATCTTTCTTACCCAACACTTCAGGCCTCTTTTGTGTCGATTCAAAATCGGTTTTATTTGCCCTCAGCAAATCAACAACAATAAGAAAAGATTTAATTACAGACATTCATCAATTAATACATTTTTTGATCATTAGGGGCACGAGTATCTCTTTCTGTTGGGTTCCTTCTCACTGTGGTATTCAGTTTAATGAGAGGGTCGACAGAGCAGCAAAGCGGGGAGCAAGAAATACAAGCGGGTCAGAATGTATCAGTATTCCATTGTCTGTCCATGAGGGATACAGTCTATTAGAAAATGCGTGCTGGAAACATTTTAGGAAAAAAATTAAAAAATCAGGATGTTTTCTAGATACTCACTCACGCCAGCTAATAAACATTGACACACTTAATTCACTTCATCAATGTAGCTTACCTTATTCACGGATTATAATTTCTTTGATTTATAAGATCAAATTGAATGCTTTTAAGACAAAGTTTTGTAAGAACATGACATGCCTTTGTGGCGGAAAAATTACAAATAATCACATTCTTTTTCAATGTAAGCACTTAAAACCTTACCTACCATCCCTACCTAAATGTTCTCTGGATCAAATTGTATCAGATTTATCACTGATGTGTAAAATTGCAGTTTCATTACATCAAAGTCCCATTTTTTCTGTTCTGTAAACTGGAACCGATGTTGAGTGTTTTGATCAATAGTTCTTTGTTAGCTCATAGTTGTTCATTTTATTGTTGCTGTTGCTGTTTTTCTTGAAAGCCCTTGAAGATATTACTTAATACCTCTACCCCTCCCCGCTTTCCCTGTAACATTGTCTAATATCACTTAATGTGGATAGACGTTAAATTGAAGAAGAACACACACACACACACACACACACACACACACACACACACACACACTCTCCACCCTCAATTCCCTCACGCACGCATGCACATATGCATGCATGCATACACACTCATGCATGCATGTGAGCATGTGCATGCACACACACACACATGCACGCCACACACACACACGCATGCACGCACGCACCCACGCAAGCACACACACACGCACACACACATACACACATACACACACACACACACACACACACACACACACACACACACACACACACACACACACACATACACTCACTCACACACTCACACATACACACACACACACACACACACACACACACACACACACACACACACACACACACACACACACACACACACACATGTTCTTTGATGGCCCTTCATGCTGTAATTTCATTGTCACAATACCAGTAGATGATGTTGTGAAATCTGCAAAATAGGCGATGTGAGTTAGAGCTTGCATTGAGCAAGAGTAACAACATGGGTGTGAAATGGTGCACCTATAATTCAGACAGTTGTTATTCTGATTGTTAGCCAGATGTGCGCTTCAAATAAAATGTTTGACTCCATAGATCTGTTTGTTTGACCCATAAACTTAGAAATGGTGATGTTTTCATTTGAAAGGTAGGTGCTATCCTCCCATGATTTTTTTAATGCCAGAACCCATGATTTTTTTTATGCCAGAACAGGTCTATTTCCTCTCTGCGTCCATATCTAGGGAGTTTGTGTCAAAGTGGTCAGTAACAGCAAGTTGATAGAGAACTGTCGTTTGAAAGATGTGATGGCACCCTCTGGAGGGGGGCAGTCACTTCTGCTTGCTCTGCTGCTAAACAGCTAGTGTCATTTGTAGGAGGCTCAGCAGTTCGTGTCCTGCATATGGTGAATCTGACTGTGCACAGTTAGACACAGCAGTTATTGTCATTTGTTGATGGCTCAGTAGTTGGTGTCCTGCATATAGTGAATCTGACTGTGCACAGTTAGACACCACCAAAGTGACTCAACAGCAGTACAGTGTGTCCTCTGATGAGCTGCCTCATGGTGATCTGAAACTGACTGATTCCTGTGGACTGCTGATGCTGACGATGATGCTGATGCTGATGCTGACGATGATGCTGATGCTGACGATGATGCTGATGCTGATGCTGACGATGATGCTGATGCTGATGCTGACGATGATGCTGATGCTGACGATGATGCTGATGCTGATGCTGATGCTGCACAGGATACCTAGGGGTGTTGCTGCGTACGGGGGAACTGGAATGAGGGGTGTGGTGTGCCACTGAGAGGGCTTAGAAGATGAGACGGCCAAACTGATAACTGAACAACACCCCCTGCTCAACAGCGCCCTCTGCTCAACAACACCCTGTGTTCATTCCTACACAGCAGCTCAACAACATCCTGTGCTCATTGCTACACAGCAGCTAAACAACACCCTGTACTCAACAACACCCTGTACTCAACAACACCCTTGCTCAACAACACCCTGTACTCATTGCTACACAGCAGCTAAACAACACCCTGTACTCAACAACACCCTGTACTCAACAACACCCTGTGCTCAACAACACCCTGTGCTCATTGCTACACAGCAGCTAAACAACACCCTGTACTCAACAACACCCTGTACTCAACAACACCCTGTGCTCAACAACACCCTGTGCTCATTGCTACACAGCAGCTGATAGGTTCACCCTGTGCTCATTGCTACACAGCAGTTGATAGGTTCTCCCTGTACTCATTGCTACACAGCAGTTGATAGGTTCACCCTGTACTCATTGCTACACAGCAGTTGATAGGTTCACCCTGTGCTCATTGCTACACAGCAGCTGATAGGTTCACCCTGTGCTCATTGCTACACAGCAGCTGATAGGTTCACCCTGTGCTCATTGCTACACAGCAGCTGATAGGTTCACCCTGTGCTCATTGCTACACAGCAGCCGATAGGTTCACCCTGTGCTCATTGCTACACAGCAGCCGATAGGTTCACCCTGTGCTCATTGCTACACAGCAGCTGATAGGTTCACCCTGTGCTCATTGCTACACAGCAGCTGATAGGTTCACCCTCGTGTTGTCCCAGCACCAGATGTACATACGGAGCTCAGCAACACCCCCCTCCCCCCCACCTCCACCCTCACCTCCCCCACCGCTACAAATTCTGCCCCTTCAGTGCATGAAAAGGAAAGAGAGAAAAACAGACCTGTGACAGTTGTGCTACCTTCCACTTTGACTGATGCCTGTTTCATGTAGGGACCTGTGGTTGAAGAGTGTTTAGCGGATAGAACTTGTGCTTGCTTGCTTTCAGAGCCTGATCCAGGAGATTGCCATAGAGGTCGATGCTGTGTTGGAGACAGCCTCCTTGGACGTGGCCACCACCAGGTGCCAGGTAACAACATGTCTCTGCTCTACAGACACTAGTCTGTACCCAGAATTGAAGAAATTAACAAGGGTCTTTGCAGGTTAGTTGAATTTCATGGTGAACCAAATGTCAGCCAGATGTGCTTTTGGAACACAGTTGCATAGCAATATAAGATAGCATGATTTTCTGATTTAACAAAGAATGTATGAGTCGGTGAATGAAAAGGAGCAGTTTCAAATTTCATCAAAATTTCCATCTAGACAGACATGGTCATGCTGAAACAAATTTATAGTAAAACAATATTCAAAAGGGTTTGAAAGTATGAGTTTTATAAATGATGAAAGAGAGAGAGAGAAAATAAAGACATTTGTCTAATCTTTGTTTTCTTGTTTGCTTGTTTATTTGTTTTTGAACAAAGGAAGGTTGATCATTTGTTTCCCCGTGTCCATGTCTTTGAACTGAAAATAGTTATTGTGGAACAGAAATTTCGAATGATTTCAAAAATTGCTTGCGGTGACACATGACGATGGATTGTGCTGCCTTTGGCAGTTACATCATTCGACTGAGAAGGTATAGATATCAAAACATGTGAAGAGTGTGTTGCGTTTTTCAGCCAATCAGTAGAAGAAAAGATTGCAGCTGTCACAGATATTGTAGAATGTGTTTTGCCACCTTTCAGTGGAATGAGGGATTACACTGCCAGGTTGTGTAGAGTGATATGTTTGGCAGCCTGTCATTTTGGCAGCCGGTCTGTAGAGTGAGAGGTTACAGCTGCTGGACTGTGTACAGTCTGCTGTGTTTGGCAGCCTATTAATGTTACGAGAGGTTACAATACTTACACTGTATAGAGTGTGTAGTTACACTGTATAGAGTGTGCTGTGTTTGGCAGCCAACCAATGTAACGAGAGGTTACAATTGTTACAATGTGTAGAGTGTGCTGTGTTTAGCAGCCTACCAATGTAACGAGAGGTTACATTAGTTACACTGTATAGAGTGTGCTGCGTTTGGCAGCCTATAAATGTAACAAGACGTTATAACAGTTACACCATACAGAGTGTGCTGTGTTGGGCAGCGTTCATTAGAGTGAGAGGTTACTATAGTTATACAGTATAGAGTGTGCTGTGTTTGGCAGCCCATCAATAGAATGATGGTTACAATAGTTACATTGTGTAGAGTGAAAGGTTACAATAGTTAAACTGTGTAGAGTGAAAGGTTACAATATTTACACTGTGTAGAGTGAAAGGTTACAATATTTACACTGTGTAGAGTTGTAGAGTGAAAGGTTACAACATTTACACTATGTAGAGTGTAAAGGTTACAATAGTTACACTGTGTACAGTGTGCTGTGTTTGGCAGCCCATCAATGTAATGAAGGTTACAATAGTTACACTGTGTACAGTGTGCTGTGTTTGGCAGCCTATCAATGTAATGAAAGGTTACAATAGTTACACTGTGTACAGTGTGCTGTGTTTGGCAGCCTATCAATGTAATGAAAGGTTACAATAGTTACAGTGTGTACAGTGTGCTGTGTTTGGCAGCCCATCAATGTAATGAAAGGTTACAATAGTTACACTGTGTACAGTGTGCTGTGTTTGGCAGCCCATCAGTGTAATGAAAGGTTACAATAGTTGCACTGTGTACAGTGTGCTGTGTTTGGCAGCTCATCAATGTAATGAAAGGTTACATAGTTACACTGTGTACAGTGTGCTGTGTTTGGCAGCCCATCAATGTAATGAAAGGTTACAGTAGTTACACTGTGTACAGTGTGCTGTGTTTGGCAGCCCATCAATGTAATGAAAGGTTACAATGTTACACTGTGTACAGTGTGCTGTATTTGGCAGCCATCAATGTAATGAAAGGTTACAATAGTTACACTATGTACAGTGTGCTGTGTTTGGCAGCCCATCAATGTAATGAAAGGTTACAGTAGTTACACTGTGAACAGTGTGCTGTGTTTGGCAGCCCATTAATGTAATGAAAGGTTACAATGTTACACTGTGTACAGTGTCCTGTGTTTGGCAGCTCATCAATGTAATGAAAAGTTACAATAGTTACACTGTGTACAGTGTAGTGTGCTGTGTTTGGCAGCCCATCAATGTAATGAAAGGTTACAATAGTTACACTGTGTACAGTGTGCTGTGTTAGCAGCCCATCAATGTAATGAAGGTTACAATAGTTACACTGTGTACAGTGTGCTATGTTTGGTAGCCCATCAATGTAATGAAAGGTTACAATAGTTACACTGTGTACAGTGTGCTGTGTTTGGCAGCCCATCAATGTAATGAAAGGCTACAATAGTTACACTGTGTACAGTGTGCTGTGTTTGGCAGCCCATCAATGTAGTGAAAGGTTACAGTAGTTACACTGTGTACAGTGTGTTGTGTTTGGCAGCCCATCAATGTAGTGAAAGGTTACAGTAGTTACACTGTGTACAGTGTGCTGTGTTTGGCAGCCCATCAATGTAATGAAAGGTTACAATAGTTACACTGTGTACAGTGTGCTGTGTTTGGCAGCTCATCAATGTAATGAAAGGTTACAATAGTTACACTGTGTACAGTGTGCTGTGTTTGGCAGCCCATCAATGTAATGAAAGGTTACAATAGTTACACTGTGTACAGTGTGCTTTGTTTTGTAGCCCATCAATGTAATGAAAGGTTACAATAGTTACACTGTGTACAGTGTGCTGTGTTTGTCAGCCCATCAGTGTAATGAAAGGTTACAATATTTACACTGTGTACAGTGTGCTGTGTTTGGCAGCCCATCAATGTAATGAAAGGTTACAATAGTTACACTGTGTACAGTGTAGTGTACTGTGTTTGGCAGCCCATCAATGTAATGAAAGGTTACAATAGTTACACTGTGTACAGTGTGCTGTGTTTGGCAGCCCATCAATGTAATGAAAGGTTACAATAGTTACACTGTGTACAGTGTGCTGTGTTTGGCAGCCATCAATGTAATGAAAGGTTACAATAGTTACACTGTGTCCCAGTGTGCTGTGTTTGGCAGCCCATCAGTGTAATGAAAGGTTACAATAGTTACACTGTGTACAGTGTGCTGTGTTTGGTAGCCCATCAATGTAATGAAAGGTTACAATAGTTACACTGTGTACAGTGTGCTGTGTTTGGCACCCCATCAATGTAATGAAAGGTTACAATAGTTACACTGTGTACAGTGTGCTGTGTTTGGCAGCCCATCAATGTAATGAAAGGTTACAATAGTTACACTGTGTACAGTGTGCTGTGTTTGTCAGCCCATCAGTGTAATGAAAGGTTACAATAGTTACACTGTGTACAGTGTGCTGTGTTTGGCAGCCCATCAGTGTAATGAAAGATTACAATAGTTACACTGTGTTGAGTGAAAGGTTACAGTTGTTACTCTGTGCAGAGTGAAGAAAAGTTACAATAGTTACACTGTGTAGAGTGCTCTGTGTTTGGCAGCCCATCAATGGAATGAAAGGCGACAATAGTGAAACTGTATAGAGTGAAAGGTTACAATAGTGACACTGTGTGAGTGTTCTGTGTTTGGCAGCCCATCAATGTAATGAAGGTTACAATAGTTACACTGTGCAGAGTGAAAGGTTACGATAGTTACATTGTGCAGAGTGTTCTGTGTTTGGCAGCCTATCAATGGAATGAAGAATCTGCAGAGTCTGGTGGGAGCTCCCAATATCCTGCTGACGGAGATCAAGGTCAGCATGGTATTAATGTAGAAAGTATCTGTGTGTCTCTTGTTCTCTTCTCATGTGTTGCTGTGTGTTAGGGGCCTGCAGTCCAGTGATCAGTGTTCTGCTGAACCTGTGTGTTAGGGGCTGCAGTCCACTGATCAGTGTTCTGCCGAACCTGTGTGTTAGGGGCCTGCAGTCCACTGATCAGTGTTCTGTTGAACCTGTGTGTTAGGGGTCTGCAGTCCACTGATCAGTGTTCTGCTGAACCTGTGTGTTAGGGGCCTGCAGTCCACTGATCTGTGTTCTGCTGAACCTGTGTGTTAGGGGCATGCAGTCCACTGATCTGTGTTCTGCTGAACCTGTGTGTTAGGGGCCTGCAGTCCACTGATCAGTGTTCTGCTGAACCTGTGTGTTAGGGGTCTGCAGTCCACTGATCTGTGTTCTGCTGAACCTGTGTGTTAGGGGCCTGCAGTCCACTGATCTGTGTTCTGCTGAACCTGTGTGTTAGGGGTCTGCAGTCCACTGATCAGTATTCTGCTGAACCTGTGTGTTAGGGGCCTGCAGTCCACTGATCTGTGTTCTGCTGAACCTGTGTGTTAGGGGCATGCAGTCCACTGATCTGTGTTCTGCTGAACCTGTGTGTTAGGGGCATGCAGGTCCACTGATCTGTGTTCTGCTGAACCTGTGTGTTAGGGGTCTGCAGTCCACTGATCAGTGTTCTGCTGAACCTGTGTGTTAGGGGCCTGCAGTCCAGTGATCAGTGTTCTGCAGAACTGTGTGTTAGGGGCCTGCAGTCCAGTGATCTGTGTTCTGCTGAACCTGTGTGTTAGGGGTCTGCAGTCCACTGATCATGTTCTGCTGAACCTGTGTGTTAGGGGTCTGCAGTCCACTGATCAGTGTTCTGCTGAACCTGTGTGTTAGGGCCCTGCAGTCCAGTGATCAGTGTTCTGCTGAACCTGTGTGTTAGGGGCCTGCAGTCCAGTGATCTGTGTTCTGCTGAACCTGTGTGTTAGGGGCCTGCAGTCCAGTGATCTGTGTTCTGCTGAACCTGTGTGTTAGGGGTCTGCAGTCCACTGATCAGTGTTCTGCTGAACCTGTGTGTTAGGGGCCTGCAGTCCACTGATCAGTGTTCTGCTGAACCTGTGTGTTAGGGGTCTGCAGTCCAATGATCTGTGTTCTGCTGAACCTGTGTGTTAGGGGCCTGCAGTCCAATGATCTGTGTTCTGCTGAACCTGTGTGTTAGGGGCCTGCAGTCCACTGATCAGTGTTCTGCTGAACCTGTGTGTTAGGGGCCTGCAGTCCAATGATCACAGTGGTCAGCTGAGGAGTCGTCAATCATGAGTTTGATTCACCCTAGTGGTTGGATTTTATGGGTTAAAATCCTTCTCTTCCATCCAGCAGTAAATGGGTACCTGATTCAGTTCAGGGAAAGTTCAGACAGCGGAAGGAGTGGGCTGGACTCTGCCTTAGATGACAACAGGTCTTACACTCAGTAGACCACTTAATAGCTGACTGCCTTACAGCTGTTTGGCTGTGGAACTTTAAAGATAGTGTTTAATCTGTGTGCGCCTCAGTGTGTGTGAGTGTGTGGATGTGTGTACATTTACCAATATACACACTTATAAATGATTTGAATTTTTTTCAATATAACTTGAAAACATCCCCATCCATTGAAGATTTGTTATGTATGAAGAAACTGGAGACATTTTACTTTTCTGCCAAAATTTGTCATTGATTATAGTAGAATGTCCCAGCTGTATTCTTTCATTTTCACTTGTATTCTATTTATTAATCATGTTATATAAATCAGTGTGTTTTGTTTTTTTAGCTTAGTAAAAAGTTAGTAAATTTTAAAAAAGTCATGAACAGTTACTGTGTTTTAACTGAAAAATTACTTTTGACCAGAAATTTCAGTGCAAGATGATTTCATGTCTGCCCATGTTTATCTCACTGAAACGTTTGGGCCTGTGACTCGGTACTAATTCTCAGGGAAAACGTGTTCACAGAACAAGCTGATATGGCTGAGAAGTGAGCTGAGGGCTCGTCAGGATCGCGAGCGATGTTTGCGGGGAGAGTTCAGACAGGCACTCACTGCCTCTGACTCCGATCGTCAGTTCCTTGTGTCGGAACTGGTGCGAAGGGATGAAGAGCTGGATGACTTGGCTGCTGAAAAACAAGGTGAGTTGGGCCTGAAAGGTGGACTGCTTTGGAAAGGGAGTTTGAGAAAGTTTTTTGGCATCATTTACTGTACCTCTGTCACTTTCTTGTAAGCTACAGCCAGTTTGTTAGCTGTTTTGTCACATTTTGGGGAGAAAAGCAGTGTTAGGTATCCCCTTCTTATTTTTCTCAAACTGTATTTTACAGTTCTGTTTTCACTGGAGATGTGATGGACTAGTGGTTATTTTACAATTCTGTTTTCACTGGAGATGTGATGGGCTAATGGTTATTTTACAGTTCTGTTTTCACTGGAGATGTGATGGACTAGTGGTTATTTTACAGTTCTGTTTTCACTGGAGATGTGATGGACTAGTGGTTGTTTTACAGTTTTGTTTTCACTGGAGATGTGATGGACTAGTGGTTGTTTTACAGTTCTGTTTTCACTGGAGATGTGATGGACTAGTGGTTGTTTTACAATTCTGTTTTCACTGGAGATGTGATGGACTAATGGTTGTTTTACAGTTCTGTTTTCACTGGAGATGTGATGGGCTAATGGTTATTTTACAGTTCTGTTTTCACTGGAGATGTGATGGGCTAATGGTTATTTTACAGTTCTGTTTTCACTGGAGATGTGATGGGCTAGTGGTTATTTTACAGTTTTGTTTTCACTGGAGATGTGATGGACTAGTGGTTGTTTTACAGTTCTGTTTTCACTGGAGATGTGATGGACTAGTGGTTGTTTTACAGTTCTGTTTTCACTGGAGATGTGATGGACTAGTGGTTTACAGTTGTTTTCACTGGAGATGTGATGAACTAGTGGTTATTTACAATTCTGTTTTCACTGGAGATGTGATGGGCTAGTGGTTATTTTACAGTTCTGTTTTCACTGGAGATGTGATGGACTAATGGTTATTTTACAGTTCTGTTTTCACTGGAGATGTGATGGACTAGTGGTTATTTTACAGTTCTGTTTTCACTGGAGATGCGATGGGCTAGTGGTTGTTTTACAGTTCTGTTTTCACTGGAGATGTGATGGACTGGTGGTTGTTTTACAGTTCTGTTTTCACTGGAGATGTGATGGACTAGTGGTTATTTTACAGTTCTGTTTTCACTGGAGATGTGATGGGCTAGTGGTTATTTTACAGTTCTGTTTTCACTGGAGATGTGATGGGCTGGTGGCTGTTTTACAGTTCTGTTTTCACTGGAGATGTAATGGACTAGTGGTTATTTTACAGTTCTGTTTTCACTGGAGATGTGATGGACTAGTGGTTATTTTACAGTTCTGTTTTCACTGGAGATGTGATGGACTAGTGGTTATTTTACAGTTCTGTTTTCACTGGAGATGTGATGGACTAGTGGTTGTTTTACAGTTCTGTTTTCACTGGAGATGTGATGGACTAGTGGTTGTTTTACAGTTCTGTTTTCACTGGAGATGTGATGGGCTAGTGGTTATTTTACAGTTCTGTTTTCACTGGAGATGTGATGGACTAGTGGTTTACAGTTGTTTTCACTGGAGATGTGATGGACTAGTGGTTTACAGTTGTTTTCACTGGAGATGTGATGGGCTAGTGGTTTACAGTTGTTTTCACTGGAGATGTGATGGGCTAGTGGTTTACAGTTGTTTTCACTGGAGATGTGATGGGCTAGTGGTTTACAGTTGTTTTCACTGGAGATGCGATGGGCTAGTGGTTGTTTTACAGTTGTTTTCACTGGAGATGTGATGGACTAGTGGTTTACAGTTGTTTTCACTGGAGATGTGATGGGCTAGTGGTTTACAGTTGTTTTCACTGGAGATGTGATGGGCTAGTGGTTTACAGTTGTTTTCACTGGAGATGTGATGGGCTATTGGTTATTTTACAGTTCTGTTTTCACTGGAGATGTGATGGACTAGTGGTTTACAGTTGTTTTCACTGGAGATGTGATGGGCTAGTGGTTGTTTTACAGTTGTTTTCACTGGAGATGTGATGGGCTAGTGGTTTACAGTTGTTTTCACTGGAGATGTGATGGGCTAGTGGTTTACAGTTGTTTTCACTGGAGATGTGATGGGCTAGTGGTTGTTTTACAGTTATTTTCACTGGAGATGTGATGGACTAATGGTTATTTTACAATTCTTTTTTCACTGGAGATGTGATGGACTAGTGTTGTTTTACAGTTGTTTTCACTGGAAATGTGATGGACTAATGGTTATTTTACAATTCTGTTTTCACTGGAGTTGTGATGGACTAGTGGTTTACAGTTGTTTTCACTGGAGATGTGATGGACTAGTGGTTGTTTTACAGTTCTGTTTTCACTGGAGATGTGATGGACTAATGGTTATTTTACAATTCTGTTTCACTGGAGATGTGATGGACTAGTGGTTGTTCTACAGTTCTGTTTTCACTGGAGATGTGATGGACTAGTGGTTTACAGTTGTTTTCACTGGAGATGTGATGGGCTAGTGGTGAGAGCACTGTTCTTTTATCTGATGTCAATTCATAATCCTGCGGCATGAGGTCAGTGAAAGATGGAATTTTTCCCCCAGTCTCTCTTGTCACACCAACAAGATCTATTCAACATGGCAAAAGTTTGCACTCTCCTTAGTGCCCTTGTAACTGGACATAGAGTGATGTAAGATAGTATACTATCTCAGAATTAGGGGATTGGAAGGCTGCTTAGTTGGAAATTAAGTCCCCTGTTTCGCTCTTATTAACTGGTCAACAGTGGACCCCATGACTAATGATAGCAATGATTTTCATCTTTACGTTCTTTTTGTTTGTCTTCTTTTTGAAAAAAAAAAATCTGACTGTCACTTCGCCTTGTGTTTAAATGTTTCATGGAAGATTTTTATAAGGTGAGTGTAGGGGGTAGGACAGGAAAGGGGCTAGTCTGCGTGTCTGTTTCCATCCATTGTTTCTGTATGTGGAATGATGGCTGCAAAAATGCATACATACACATCCTGACTAAGGCTTTGCAAATGGATCTTAGATTTGTTGCATTTATTGTTTAATAATTCAACAATAGTTTTACAAAAGGTAACTTTTTACAGTCAGTTGAAGACAAAGTATTGGCTTATTTATGCCTGGATCGAGTAAGACTGCTCTAACATGGTCACTTTATTTCTGTTTATATATACTTTTTAAAGTCAATTGAAGACAGTCAATTGAAGACAAAGTATTTGTTTATTCATGTCTGGACCTAATAAAACTGTGTTAACATGGTCACTTTATTTCTGTTTCAGAAATTGCCCTGAAGGAAATCGAGTCCTTGACTGCAGTTGATGTTCTAGAGGTATGTATGGTGTTCTCAGTTTTAAACAGATAGCATTGTATTACTGAAAATTTATTTTCTTTACTGCATACTATTAGTTGTAGGAGTTATTCAGTTATATTCACTTGACATGGGGGTAAGTAACTGAGTGAAAGGAGAAGTTGTAGAAGTTGTTCAGTTATTTTCACTTGACTTGGGGGTAACTAACTGTTGGAGTGAAGGGAGAAGTTGTTCAGTTATTTTCACTTGACTTGGGGGTAACTAACTGTTGGAGTGAAGGGAGAAGTTATTCAGTTATTTTCACTTGACTTGGGGGTAACTAACTGTTGGAGTGAAGGGAGAAGTTGTTCAGTTATTTTCACTTGACTTGGGGGTAAGTAACTGTTGGAGTGAAGGAGAAAGGTGTAGAAGTTGCTGAGTTATTTTTTACTTGACTTGGGGGTAAGTAACTGTTGGAGTGAAGGGAGAAGTTGTAGAAGTTGTTCAGTTATTTTCACTTGACTTGGGGGTAAGTAACTGTTGGAGGGAAGGGAGAAGTTGTCGAAGTTGCTCAGTTATTTTTTTACTTGACTTGGGGGTAAGTAACTGTTGGAGTGAAGGGAGAAGTTGTCGAAGTTGCTCAGTTATTTTTTACTTGACTTGGGGGTAAGTAACTGTTGGAGTGAAGGGAGAAGTTGTCGAAGTTGCTCAGTTATTTTTTACTTGACTTGGGGGTAAGTAACTGTTGGAGTGAAGGGAGAAGTTGTCGAAGTTGCTCAGTTATTTTTTACTTGACTTGGGGGTAAGTAACTGTTGGAGTGAAGGGAGAAGTTGTCGAAGTTGCTCAGTTATTTTTTACTTGACTTGGGGGTAAGTAACTGTTGGAGTGAAGGGAGAAGTTGTCGAAGTTGCTGAGTTATTTTCACTTGACTTGGGGGTAAGTAACTGTTGGAGTGAAGGGAGAAGGTGGGGAATGACCTGTGGCACAGTGGGATCCAGTCTGTGCCACACTGATGAATTGTCTGTATCTCAGTCATTATGAAATGCCAGCTCAACTGCAGACAAGTCTGTTGCTGAAATGGCTTCAGTGCTGGTGAACAGATATGTACAACAGACTGAAGGTCAGCAGGGCCCAACGTAGTCCTAAATCTGTGGCAACAGATCCACACTGTGAGTTCTGTTGCTCAACAGAAAAACCAAAGCTATGAACAGCGATGTTCTTTCCCAGGAGAAGACATGTACTGGTTGTACATTGCTCTTCTTTTAAGTGATTAGTTGTTTTGTTGTTGTTTTCATTTACAAATATTATGATGTCCTCCCCCCCCCCCCTCCCCCATACCAGCATTTTTTTTTAATAGATTTTTTTCTCCAATTTAAGAATAGAGGAAGAAATGTGCTTGTATGTAACTACACAAACAATGTGCTAGACCTGACACAGGTGTATACATGGTATCATGATCATTTCATCACAGCAGGCTGTCGGCTGCTCTGATGGACTCTTATGCATTGAGGGATCGCCACAATTCTCTGTCCCAAATCATGTGTGACAGGGTAGAGGTGTTTCAACCGGTGCACATCCACAAGTTCATCAGCCTGTGTCTGGGATATCCAGTTTCTATTACACCTTGTGGAATGGTCTGGGAGTGGCAGGCAGTGAAGGGATACAGGACTATTACAGGCAGTTTACAGTGCTTGATTATCTGTTACACCTTGTGGAATGGTCTGGGAGTGGCAGGCAGTGAAGGGATACAGGCTTATTACAGGCAGTTTACAGTGCTTACACCTTTGGAATGGTCTGGGAGTGGCAGGCAGTGAAGGGATACAGGCCTATTACAGGCAGTTTACAGTGCTTGATTACGGCTAGGGGTTCTCATCCGTCAGCATGTGTATTCACTAAGTGCATTTATTTTCAAATGCTTGGAGAACTTGCATACATGCAAAATGCTACAAAAAGACCAAGAGAACCAGCACAGACAATGTGAGTCCTTGATGCAGGAGACGTGCAAAATGGTACCTGTAGAAATCGACGTGGGGAACAGGTGCAGACTGTATGTGTCCTTGATGCAGGAGAAGGTGCTGGACCTTTCTGATGAGCTCCACCTGGCCAAGCTGAAGCAGATGGTGCAGGAGAAAACCTTTGAGCAGGAAAAGCAGCACATCATCGACGAGATGGAAGACCTCATGGCAAGTCTTTGTAGTTTGCCTTCACTGTGTACATATGTTAGTGCATGTATGTGTATTGTCTTAACTGTGTACATATGTTGGTGCAAGTATGTGTGTATTGTCTTAACTGTGTACATATGTTGGTGCATGTATGTGTGTTGCCTTCACTGTGTACATATGTTGGTGCATGTATGTGTGTGTTGCCTTTACTGTGTACATATGTTGGTGCATGTATGTGTGTTGCCTTCACTGTATACATATGTTGTTGCATGTATGTGTGTGTTGCCTTCACTGTGTATATATGTTGGTGCATGTATGTGTGTGTTGCTGTCACTGTGTACATATGTTGGTGCATGTATGTGTGTTGCCTTCACTGTATACATATGTTGGTGCATGTATGTGTGTGTTGCCTTCACTGTGTACATATGTTGGTGCATGTATGTGTGTTGCCTTCACTGTGTATATATGTTGGTGCATGTATGTGTGTGTTGCCTTCACTGTGTATATATGTTGGTGCATGTATGTGTGTTGCCTTCACTGTGTACATATGTTGGTGCATGTATGTGTGTGCTGCCTTCACTGTATACATATGTTGGTGAATGTATGTGTGTTGCCTTCACTGTGTACATATGTTGGTGCATGTATGTGTGTGTTGCCTTCACTGTGTACATATGTTGGTGCATGTATGTGTGTTGCCTTCACTATGTATATATGTTGGTGCATGTATGTGTGTGTTGCCGTCACTGTGTATATATGTTAGTGCATGTATGTGTGTGTTGCCGTCACTGTGTATATATGTTGGTGCATGTATGTGTGTTGCCTTCACTGTATACATATGTTGGTGCATGTATGTGTGTGTTGCCTTCACTGTGTACATATGTTGGTGCATGTATGTGTGTGTTGCCACTTCAGGTTGTCAACTGCCAGTTCCTATGATGTCATTTAAAAATGGCTGTAAACTACAGTGTAGCATTTGGCTTTCTAGACTGAGGCTTTCTCCACAGAAAAGAAATGATGTGCAGTGTGCTGTGCCCTGAAGCCTTTGTCAGTCTCAAGTGCTGAAAAGCCTCCACACCATCTGCATTAATGATGGACCTGTCAGACTACCATCCTAATGAAGATAGTTTTTCAGTAAACGCTTGTGTGTTTTTACAACAATCTCCACTCTGCTCTTAATCACTCCAGAAATACTCAGAAAATGAGAGGCACATGACACTCTTGGCTGCAGAAAAGCTTTGCAGCTCTATATTTCTCTCAGGCCCCCTACCAGCTCCTACCAGCGGCAGATTGTCTTGGGACATTGCAAAATCCAGTCTGATCTTCCTGTTGGGCCATTGAGATTGCTAAGATTGTCATTGGATGGTGCAAAATCCAGTCTGATCTTCCTGTGTGGCTGTTGAGATTGCTAAGATTGTCATTGGATGGTGCAAAATCCAGTCTGATCTTCCAGTGTGGCTGTTGAGATTGCTAAGATTGTCATTGGATGGTGCAAAATCCAGTCTGATCTTCCTGTTGGGCCGTTGAGATTGCTAAGATTGTCATTGGATGGTGCAAAATCCAGTCTGATCTTCCTGTGTGGCTGTTGAGATTGCTAAGATTGTCATTGGATGGTGCAAAATCCAGTCTGATCTTCCTGTGTGGCTGTTGAGATTGCCAAGATTGTCATTGGATGGTGCAAAATCCAGTCTGATCTTCCTGTGTGGCTGTTGAGATTGCTAAGATTGTCATTGGATGGTGCAAAATTCAGTCTGATCTTCCTGTTGGGGCCGTTGAGATTGCTAAGATTGTCATTGGATGGTGCAAAATCCAGTCTGATCTTCCTGTTGAGCTGTTGAGATTGCTAAGATTGTCATTGGATGGTGCAAAATCCAGTCTGATCTTCCTGTTGGGCCGTTGAGATTGCTGTCATTGGATGGTGCAAAATCCAGTCTGATCTTCCTGTTGGGCCGTTGAGATTGCTAAGATTGTCATTGGATGGTGCAAAATCCAGTCTGATCTTCCTGTGTGGCTGTTGAGATTGCTAAGATTGTCATTGGATGGTGCAAAATCCAGTCTGATCTTCCTGTGCGGCTGTTGAGATTGCTAAGATTGTCATTGGATGGTGCAAAATCCAGTCTGATCTTCCTGTTGGGCCATTGAGATTGCTAAGATTGTCATTGGATGGTGCAAAATCCAGTCTGATCTTCCTGTTGGGCCGTTGAGATTGCTAAGATTGTCATTGGATGGTGCAAAATCCAGTCTGATCTTCCTGTGTGGCTGTTGAGATTGCTAAGATTGTCATTGGATGGTGCAAAATCCAGTCTGATCTTCCAGTGTGGCCGTTGAGATTGCTAAGATTGTCATTGGATGGTGCAAAATCCAGTCTGATCTTCCTGTTGAGATTGCCAAGATTGTCACTGGATGGTGCAAAATCCAGTCTGATCTTCCTGTTGAGATTGCTAAGATTGTCATTGGATGGTGCAAAATCCAGTCTGATCTTCCTGTTGGGCCGTTAAGATTGCTAAGATTGTCATTGGATGGTGCAAAATCCAGTCTGATCTTCCTGTGTGGCTGTTGAGATTGCTAAGATTGTCATTGGATGGTGCAAAATCCAGTCTGATCTTCCTGTTGAGCTGTTGAGATTGCTAAGATTGTCATTGGATGGTGCAAAATCCAGTCTGATCTTCCTGTGTGGCCGTTGAGATTGCTAAGATTGTCATTGGATGGTGCAAAATCCAGTCTGATCTTCCTGTTGGCTGTTGAGATTGCTAAGATTGTCATTGGATGGTGCAGAATCCAGTCTGATCTTCCTGCTGGGCCATTGAGATTGCTA
This sequence comes from Conus ventricosus, assembly GCA_018398815.1. Lineage (NCBI taxonomy): Eukaryota > Metazoa > Mollusca > Gastropoda > Neogastropoda > Conidae > Conus > Conus ventricosus. The sequence goes on from CM031598.1 coordinate 432,912, forward strand.
AGATTGTCATTGATGGTGCAAAATCCAGTCTGATCTTCCTGTGTGGCTGTTGAGATTGCCAAGATTGTCATTGGATGGTGCAAAATCCAGTCTGATCTTCCTGCTGGGCCATTGAGATTGCTAAGATTGTCATTGGATGGTGCAAAATCCAGTCTGATCTTCCTGTGTGGCTGTTGAGATTGCTAAGATTGTCATTGGATGGTGCAAAATTCAGTCTGATCTTCCTGTTGGGCCGTTGAGATTGCTAAGATTGTCATTGGATGGTGCAAAATCCAGTCTGATCTTCCTTTTGAGATTGCCAAGATTGTCATTGGATGGTGCAAAATCCAGTCTGATCTTCCTGTGTGGCTGTTGAGATTGCCAAGATTGTCATTGGATGGTGCAAAATCCAGTCTGATCTTCCTGTGTGGCTGTTGAGATTGCTAAGATTGTCATTGGATGGTGCAAAATCCAGTCTGATCTTCCTGTTGAGATTGCCAAGATTGTCATTGGATGGTGCAAAATCCAGTCTGATCTTCCTGTTGAGATTGTTAAGATTGTCATTGGATGGTGCAAAATCCAGTCTAATCTTCCTGTTGGGCCGTTGAGATTGCTAAGATTGTCATTGGATGGTGCAAAATCCAGTCTGATCTTCCTGTGTGGCCGTTGAGATTGCTAAGATTGTCATTGGATGGTGCAAAGTCCAGTCTGATCTTCCTGTTGAGCCGTTGAGATTGCTAAGATTGTCATTGGATGGTGCAAAATCCAGTCTGATCTTCCTGTGTGGCTGTTGAGATTGCTAAGATTGTCATTGGATGGTGCAAAATTCAGTCTGATCTTCCTGTGCGGCTGTTGAGATTGCCAAGATTGCCATTGGATGGTGCAAAATCCAGTCTGATCTTCCTGTGTGGCTGTTGAGATTGCCAAGATTGTCATTGGATGGTGCAAAATCCAGTCTGATCTTCCTGTGTGGCCGTTGAGATTGCTAAGGGTCTGTCCTACCTGATCCTTGCCTGTGAATCAAACAAGCAGGCAGACAGATTTGAACTTTTTTTTTCTCATCACAAGGTCTTGACCTTCCTGGTGACCTGCTGCAAAGATGGACGACAGACCTTGTCTGTGTAGGCTCTGCTGCTGATGTTCGCCAACTCCCACAGCCCTCTGACCTCTACTTCTTTTGCTCCCACCCCCATCTACCTCCCACCTCCTCTCTTCCACCTTCCCACCCACACCATACTTGCATTTCCCTCCCCTGCCCCCTGTGTTTCTCCCACCCCGACCATGTAGTTCATCTGTGTTCAGCCTTCTCCAGGGCTTTGCCTATTGGCCTAGCATTGGCCAGGAGGGTTGTTATGTCTGTAGAGCTCCTATATGGCTCTGCCTATTGACCTAGTTTTGGCTAGGAGCATTTCTGTGTCTTTAGGGCTCCTATATGGCTCTGCCTATTGACCTAGTTTCGGCAAGGAGGGTTTCTGTGTCTGTAGAGCTCCTATATGGCTCTGCGTATTGACCTAGTTTATGCCAGGAGGGTTTCCGTGTCTGTAGAGCTCCAATATGGCACTGCCTATTGACCTAGTTTCGGCCAGGAGGGTTTCTGTGTCTGTAGAGCTCCTATATGGCTCTGCCTATTGACCTAGTTTTGGCCAGGAGGGTTTCTGTGTCTAGAGCTCCTATGTGGCTCTGCCTATTGACCTAGTTTTGGCCAGGAGGGTTTCTGTGTCTGTAGAGCTCCTATATGGCTCTGCCTGTTGACTTAGTTTTGGCCAGGAGGGTTTCTGTGTCTGTAGAGCTCCTATACGGCTCTGCCTATTGACCTAGTTTTGGCCAGGAGGGTTTCTGTGTCTGTAGAGCTCCTATATGGCTCTGCCTATTGACCTAGTTTTGGCTAGGAGCGTTTCTGTGTCTGTAGAGCTCCTATATGGCTCTGCCTATTGACCTAGTTTCGGCCAGGAGGGTTTTTGTGTCTGTAGAGCTCCTATCGGAGCACTGCATGTGAATGTAAGGGCCAGTGCTGTTTTGTCTCCTTATACATTCGGTGAAAGCTAGGGGCACTCAGTGGAGAGTACGTTGCTCATGCCATTGGATGTTGATAGCATTGAGAACTTCCTCAAGACCGGAAGATTTGCTTCGACTTTTGTGTCTCCTTTAATACACCTCAAAAGTGTAACAACTGTCAGTTTAGTTAGAAAACACGTAGTGTATTGAGGACAGCTTAATGTATTGGTGTGTGTGTGTGTGTGTGTGTGTGTGTGTGTGTGTGTGTGTGTGTGTGTGTGTGTTTAGATTCAGTTGTGTAGATTGATGTCAGTTTTGTAACTGGTTCCAATATATTGTTTGTGAAAAACCTAACTTCTTACCAATAAATGTAGTAAAGGCATGTGTGTGTGTGTGTGTGTGTGTACTTTAAATGGAGCAATGCCTGTAGAGTGAGGACCATGAGCAAGCCCAGCAATTGTGTCATTGATCATAAAATAAAGAAGACATGGCAAATATTATTCTTCCATTAATCATCATTGAGTTTTGTATTTGATCATGTTTTGTGTGGTTGCAGGTCACAGAAAATGAGAAAGAGCGAATAAACCAGAGATACATGAAGTTAGTATATGTGGGTGTGTGTTCACATGTGAACGTATATGTTTTTCAGTATTGTGCCTGTTCTTTCATTTCTTAAAAATCGAAGAAATTTCATATCAGAATGGTGTTAAACATGCCCTTCCAGCCTTTCAAGGCTCGCCACCATCTCCCTCCCTCCCCCTCATACACACACCCTGCAGACACACCTACACACACAGACACACCAACACACACAGACACGCCTACACACATGATAAGTTGATATGATAAGTTGAAGAATGTTTGCACACAAACAAATATGTTCTGTGGTGACGTATTGTGCCTGCAGGAGCAGCCTAGCTTTCATTCAGAGATTGCTGAGACCAAAGGATACTGTTCATACATTACACTGTAGAATAAACAGAGAAATCCAGTTCAGTACATATGCTCAGTGCTAGCATCAGTGTTTACTACAATAGCTTACCAGCTACAGTCAAGTACATTGAATCGGGATTGAAGAAACTTGAATTCCTTTTCGGATAAGTGAAATTCAGGTTGGTAAAATCAAGTCAGCTGTGTGATTATTTACAGTGCTTTTAAGTTTGGCGTGTCTTGATCTCTTTTCTTTTCTCATGGGATCATTGCAGATTACAAAACACCTTGAAGTTGATTCAGGACGACTTGAAGACTACAGCTCTTTCTGCCCAAAATAAGGTCAGTTTGTCAGGTTTTTTTCGTTTTTGTTTTTTGAGGAGGGGTTGGGGGGGGGGGGGGGGGGGGGGGGGGGGGGTAGTTGTGGTCTGTGTCTTTATAAATCTCAAACAGAAAGGAATAAGAAACGGAATGGTGTTTTCAGCCAAGAGACTTTTCCTGTTTCAGCCTGAATTCAGGATTATTTTTTTAAAGGCATCCATGGCCATTTTGAAGATTGCATGAATCTGCACAAAAAGTAACTGGGCGTGTATGACACATGTTTGTCAGTAAGATTTATTGCATGAATCTGCACAAAAAGGGACTGGGCGTGTATGACATGTTTGTCAGTAAGATTTCTTCTTCTTCTTCTTCCTAAAATACTGGTTCACTCAAAAACGAGTAGGTCACCAGCGCGCATGTTAAAAAGTAAAATAAAATAACATAAAATAGTGCGACTCAGACTTATTGCATGAATCTGCACAAAAAGGGACTGGGCATGTATGACACATTTTGTCAGTAAGATTTATTGCGTGAATCTGCACAAAAAGGGACTGGGCGTGTATGATACCTGTTTGTCAATGAGATTTATTGCATGAATCTGTACAAAAAGGGACTGGGCGTGTATGATACATGTTTGTCAGTAAGATTTTTTGCATGAATCTGCACAAAAAGTGACTGGGCGTGTATGACACATGTTTGTCAGTAAGATTTATTGCATGAATCTGCACAAAAAGTGACTGGGCGTGTATGGCACATGTTTGTCAGTAAGATTTATTGCATGAATCTCTACAAAAAGGGACTGGGCATGTATGATACATGTTTGTCAGTAAGATTTTTTGCATGAATCTGCACAAAAAGTGACTGGGCATGTATGATACATGTTTGTCAGTAAGATTTATGGCATGAATCTGCACAAAAAGGGACTGGGCGTGTATGACACATGTTTGTCAGTAAGATTTATTGTATGAATCTGCACAAAAAGGGACTGGGATGTATGATACATGTTTGTCAATAAGATTTATTGCATGAATCTGCACAAAAAGGGACTGGGATATATGATACATGTTTGTCAATAAGATTTATGGCATGAATCTGCACAAAAAGGGACTGGGCGTGTATGACACATGTTTGTCAGTAAGATTTATTGCATGAATCTGCACAAAAAGGGACTGGGATGTATGATACATATTTGTCAGTAAGATTTATTCATATTATGGATGTTAGAAATTATACAAGTGTCACCAGTCGGCCAAGAACTTGAGCAAAAATCAGTGATATAATGACTAAATACAATCTGTTCGATGTTTACAGAGAAATATACCCCAAAAAAAGAAACTATACATGGCGGAAATTTAACTCTTATAAACAAGCAAGGCTTGACTACTTTATGATCACTGAAGAATGAATGATGGAAGTTAATGATGTTTGCATAGACCCTGGATATCGATCAGATCATTCTCTTGTCACATTGTTTAAAAAGAAAGATCATTTCAAACGCAACAGACCTTTTTGGAAATTCAACAATAGTTTATTAAGAGATAAGCAATATGTTTAAAAAATTAGAGAGCTGATCAGCAATATCAAGAAACAGTGTGCATTACCTGTATACAACTTAGATAATATGCATAAAATTAATAATGAAACCTCTCTTTTCAAATTGAAGATCAGCTCTTTTTTGAGACATTAATGCTTGAAATAAGAGGCAAAACAATCTCTTATAGTACTTATAAGAAAAAAATGGATACTCAAAGAGAACATGACCTAGAAACAAAAATTAAAATATTGTTCAGAATTTACAAGAAGAAACTATTCCTCATTTAGGGCAGATTTATTGGAGAGAATATAAGGTTGATGTATGACATGTTATTGTACACTACGAGGGTTGTTCAATTTAAGATGACACTAGGCTTGCCGTTTGGAAACGAAGCACCGCACAGAAAAATGTTTATACCAAACACAACTTTAAAGTTTACCTGATTAGAATTGCAGAAAATAAAGTTGACGTCATGACGCAACTCGGAGTATGACGTAATTACAACTGTGTTTCAAACAGCTGAGCCTGAAAAAAATGGACGTCACCAATGAGCAATTTCGTTTCTACACTTTCACAAGGCTACAACTTGGTGACGATTGTAGGAGGATACACGCAGATTTGCAAGCTGTTTACGGAACGGATTGTGTGTCTTACCGCACAGTTTGCAGATGGGTCAAACAATTAAGAGCAGGTAGGGTGCCATCTGATTGGGTAATCGTGCAGAGCGAGCTTTACCAGCTCGGAACGAACAAAACATTGCATTTGTGAAAAGACTGATAGAGGAGGATCCACATTCGACTGTGCGGGAATTAAGCGAGGCATGTGAGCTTTCAATGGCACCATTAACAACATTCTGCACAAAGACCTTCACATGAGAAAACTGGCTGCAAGATGGGTGCCACATCTCTTAAGCGATGATCAGAAGCAGCAGCGGGTGGCATGTTCACGCAAACTGCTCGACGAGTTTGAGCCCAATGGGCCAAAACGACTGTGTGACTTAGTGACGGGAGACGAGAGTTGGCTGACATTCTACGGCATCCCCAACAAACGCTGCAACCGCATGTGGGTTGGCCCTGACGGAGACCGACCAGTTGTTCTTCGCCCAGGATTCCAGAGTCGCAAGCGAATGTTTTCTATTTTTTTCAACACGCAAGGCCTTGTGGCAATTGACATTTTGCCTGAGAAATCAACAATCACTGCCTCCTACTATACCCAAGTTGTGCTCCCAAAAGTTGTAGGAAAAATCCATGAGCAGCGCCCAACCGTCAGCACCCAGAGGACCCTTCTTCTGCATGACAATGCCAGTGTCCATAAGGCGAAGGTCACCACGACCTTCCTGAGCGAGCAAGGAATCCAAGTTTTGGACCACCCACCCTACAGCCCCGACTTGGCCCCATGCGACTTCTGGCTGTTCCCTGCTCTGAAGGAAAAGCTCGCTGGGCGTAAGTTTGACCGGGTACAAGACCTCGCCAAAGCCGTAAGATCAGAGTTGTCCGGTCTGCCTAAAACCGACTACCAGAGGGCGCTTGAGAATTGGCGTAGGAGGCTTGAAATTTGCATTTGAGCCAACGGAGAATACTTCGAGGGGATGTAAAAGTTTCAAGTTGCTGAGATGAGAGGTACGTTTTTTAAGGGGTGGTGACATCTTAAATTGAACAACCCTCGTAATAAGGAAAATATTCCAAGAATGCTCTTTTAGTTGACTTTGAGAAGGCATTTGATAGCGTCTCATGGTCATTCTTACATAACTGCCTTAAATTTTTCAAGTTTGGACCCGACTTAATTAATTGGATAAGAACATTTTATTCACAAATTTCTACCTGTATTTCTGTAAATGGCCAGTACTTCCCATGGTTTCCGATTGAGAGAGGGGTGAGACAGGGGGACCCATCGTCCCCTTATCTATACCTAATTTGTGCTGAGGTTCTGTCATTAATGATTTGCTCTAATGAGCATATTAAAGAAATTAAAGTTGTTCACAAGGAAACATTACTGTCACAATTTGCTGACGACACTAGTTTATGTCTAGATGGTTCAGAAAGATCTTTTAATGAGGCAATATCTGTTCTTACTGAATTTTTACAAATTTCAGGTTTAAAAATCAATTTTGACAAGTCACCAGTAGTATGGTTAGGGAGTAGAAAGAATTGTGGAATTAGATTTATGAGGGACAAAAATTTTGTTTGGGATCCGGGTACTTTCAAAATTCTTGGTATCAAATTCTCCACTAACACAAATATTATTGTACAGATTAATATTGAAGATAAACTTTTTGAAATGAAAAGAGTCCTAGCTTTTTGGAAATCTTCAAAACCTGCTAATGGAAGGAAAAGCTAGTGCCATATTCCCACGTGGTGTCTGGCTGTCAGCCCTCTTCCTGTCACATCAGTTCAACATAAACATCCACTGACCATGTCCAGCAACTGTCATGAGCTTGACCCTTAAAACTGCCACAGCCACCAGCTTTGTGTCTGTGGGCTTTAGGAGTGCAAGGATCAGAGAACCATTGATCCGCAGCCATTGCTTTACCATGGACAGTGTGAGGGTTGGGTGCTCAGTTATCATCCTTGTCACCATTGATCCGCAGCCATTGCTTTACCATGGACAGTGTGAGGGTTGGGGGCTCAGTTATCATCCTTGTCACCATCGATTCGCAGCCATTGCTTTACCATGGACAGTGTGAGGGTTGGGTGCTCAGTTATCATCCTTGTCACCATCGATTCGCAGCCATTGCTTTACCATGGACAGTATGAGGGTTGGGTGCTCAGTTATCATCCTTGTCACCATCGATTCGCAGCCATTGCTTTACCATAGACTATGGGAGGGTTGGGTGCTCAGTTATCATCCTTGTCACCATTGTCCAGCAATTGGTTCTCATTGGTCAGATACAGCTGAAGTGAATACAATCAGCTGTGTGATTTAAGAATTTTGGGACACTCCCACCATTAGTTTATAGTGAAGTTTTGTGTCAAAATGGCCTCTAAGGGAGCCTGAAGATGCTAAAATATGTCCAAAAGACTTGCAAATGACAGTCAAGAGGTTGAATTATATCTGATTTTATGGGTTGGAGACTTCAGAGAATTGTATTATTTTATGATTGCTTGAATGTAAAACATGCAAAAAAAATTGTCATTCCTGATTGAATAATTTAGAAACATTGGAACTTGTAAGAGGATTTTTAGACTTCTGGGGACAAGGATGTTATTTCTAAGGAATTGTTTAGATCACTGAAGGCATTGATAGTGCATGCTTTGATTCCTGTGAACACACACTTGTGTATATATACCATATTACCATTTTTTAAATTAAAACAAGTGTGGTGGAGCTTAACCTTGTTTTGAAATGTATTGTTGGTTGATCAATAAACATGATTGAAGTGTGCACATCTCAGTACCTTTCCAGTCGCATGTAGGAGGCCAGTTCTTTTTCTTGTATGCGAAATTCAAACCTAAGAAGTAGCATGCTGGTATGTATATAAAGAACATACCATGTTCATTGTTCAGGGAAAGGTTCTAAAGAATGGCAAGGCTTCCATACTTCGCACATCCACACCATCCACAACACCAAAGAAAGGAAACCGTGTGCGCATTCGCGAGGACTCTCCTGAGCGGCAAGGCCGACGCAGTCCTTATCTGAACGATCTGAGCCGCACCCCTCCTCCCATGTCGCTGTCTGACGAGGAATTCAGAAAACGATTTTTGCCAGAGACACCACTCAACGGAGATGTATCCATGGGAGAGGAATTGTAGAAGTGCATTGTGAATGGTTTGAATGTCAGATTTGTTGTACTTTAGGTGTCACGGTGTGATTTGGATAACAAAAAGTGCATGGTATTTCCTTGCATTTTTTGGTTTTGTTTTGGTAATGGTTGTGACGAGAGATATGAAACTGTTTATACAGTAATGTTTTGTAATATGTGAGTGTGTTGTTTTTTTTGTAACATCTTTCTTATTTTCTGATAAATTTGCAAGAAAACAGGAAACACACCATTTTTATGGTCACGATTGGATCACAGGTTTTCTAAAGCAAGAGGAGTGTGGTAAAGAGTCTTGCCTCTGTGACGCTTCTTTTCTTACTTTTCATTTTGACCGCAAGAAAAGATAAGCGTCATACAGATCGAGAGTTTTGTTTTTAAAGTGAAACAAAGTCTTCACTCTGAGATGAGTTCTAAAGGCAAAGAAGAAATGATGTGAATGACACAAGCATTACTGACATGGAAACTGTTAGTACAGCATCTGTTGCCTCCATTTTTTTTTGTTTTTGTTTTTGTTAATGATTCCTGTGTTTGCATTGTGATTCTGCTGTTGTTATGGGTCAGCAGAAAGAGGCCCAGCTGTCATGGGCTCTAGAATTGATAGGCAACATCCATCATCCACAGGGAACATACAGCTGATGACAAAGACATGTAAAAGAAAAAGCTGAAAAGAGAGACATGTTTCTGTATAGACGTGGGATTTAGTTTCATATCTTCATTGTGCATGCACATACAATGAAATTGATGGTTTTACATCTTGATTGCCAAAGTTTCTCACATGTCTGCCAAGGTGAGTGTTGGCCATGGTGAGTGTTGGAGTGAAAACAGAGGATATGCAGAAGAAGGTCTCTTTCTTCTTTCTTTTTCTGGCACTCTGGCATTGTGGAAGTACCATGTTATGAAAGTAAAGATTCTGTTTCATGGAAATAGTTATGCAACTTATACGGAAAAGTGCCTGAAGGTGGCATTCATTAAGTTTCTGTTTCAGGCTTTAGTGTACCCCAAATTAAAACCAATCCATGTTCACAGCAGTATGAAGTGATAAGTCTCTGAGGCATTTCTTTTTCAGTCTCTTGTGAAATATTTACATCAAGTTTATTCACTTGTTTTATTTCAAAGTATTTAAATGAATCATTATTTGTACATCTCACTTGTATTACTGTCTATCCCCATATCCTTTACCTCCCCCCATTCCCTCACCCTCTTTCGCTACCCCCACCCTACCCCATAAGTGCAAGTAAAGAATGAAAAAATTGCATGTGACTATGGTAGCGAACAAAATGTGGCAGCAAGCTTTTAATGAGTTGTGTGTGGATGGATTATATCCAGTTAGATTTAAAAAAGATAAATGTAGATTATTTTGAGGGAAGAGCACTGGGAAGCCGAATTATTTCAAGGGAATTCAATTATGAGAAAAGTGTTTGGAATCAACGATTTATGGTGGGGTTTTTTTTTAGGGGGAAGAGGTGTGCGGGGAAATGTTTTGAAAGGGCAATATACATGCAAGTTACATTAAGGGCTTCCTAGGGATCTGTCTGTCTTTCGGTGTTTGGCATAACGTTTTAATGAGAAATCGGTGTAGCATAAAGGGGTTTGTTTTAGATGATGCTACCTCATGCTTTTTCATATTCCTGATTTCCCTCCGTAAGATGTGAGTTGATTTTAACGTGACAGCCCTGATGTGGCCCTTTGCGGTCGGCTGGGCTATAAGCAACATTATCTTATCCTCCGTAAGAATGATTCAGAGCAACCTGTCCGTGAATGTGAATGCATCTATAACCCTGTGTACAGCTTTGTGTACTGTGTTATGTCTGGACAAAGTTGCCAGAGGTATTTGCAGTTTTTTGAGAGCTGAAATTTTTTTGTGTATGTGTGCAAGTGCATGTTTGCTGCAACCTTCTGAAATGGGTGTGGCTGTGTGGATGAGCCACAAGGTTTGTTCCACCACAGTTCTCTTCAAACATTCCAGTAAGTTCACAGAAATTGTCAGATCATTTCTGAAGATTTTTTTTCCTGTCAATGTTTTGTGAAAGCGTCTTCTAAATTTATTGGTCTTTTTGTATACATATATAAATTTATTTGTCTTTTTGTATACATATATATTTTGTTTGTTTTTCTGTCCTGTATTTTGTATACATAACTTTATTATCATCTTGTTTGAGTTTTATTCTGTATAAATGCTTACATTTATTCTAAAGATTATTTTAAAGCCAGTTATCTCCTGTATGCCAAATATAAACAGCAGAAATATTCAAATCTTAGTGTTAAACAAAAACACTTTTTGACTGTGATAATTCATGTCCATTGTTTTTGTACCCCCCCCCCCCTTTTTTTTTTTTTAAAAACTGGATCTATCTGGAAGAGACAGTATTAAGCAGTTTCCAAATGAATGTACAGGCAAAGTGCTTGATTTTTTTCCTGGCCACAAGTTTGAATGTGATATCCATTGTGGATAAAAATGAGTAGCTTACAGTCATGTCCATTGTGAAGGTGCCAGACCATTTTGTGTGGTTTTGTTTTAAGGGTAGATGCCTCATATGAGTTACATGGTTGAAGTTCTGGTATTTTTAATCATTTCACATTCCATGACCAGTTTCTTGCATCAGTTATGCATTGGTTTATTTCACGTTTATATGCTTCAGCTGTATTGTAAGGATGGGTCATGGATGTTTTATTGATTGTACCTTCTTAGGAAATGAAAAACATTAGTGCTTTTTGTCTGAGTTTATGATAAAATGTTGGTCGTAACTTGACATAAAGCCGTATTCACAATTTTCACTTTGTTGTTGTGTGCTGTGAAGTTATGCCTGCTGTGTGCATTTTTCTAAACCATGTCTACCGCTGTTGATGGATTGCCAGTGGCTTCAGGGCATCCTTTTGGATGTGTTGAACTGTCTGGATGTTTGGTAATGTGTGAGAAGGGCATCCTTTTGGATGTGTTGAACTGTCTGGACGTTTGGTAATGTGTGAGAAGGGCATCCTTTTGGATGTGTTGAACCGTCTGGATGTTTGGTAATGTGTGAGAAGGGCATCCTTTTGGATGTGTTGAACTGTCTGGATGTTTGGTAATGTGTGAGAAGGGCATCCTTTTGGATGTGTTGAACTGTCTGGACGTTTTGTGATGTGTGGTAAGGGCACACGTATTCCCAGTTTCCACTATGAGATCACTTGAAAGCTAACGGCAGCTACCACTTGCATTTCAAGCAGTAGATGATAAACAGTGAAATGATTTTTACTTGCACAGCGAAATGATTGAAGGCACTTAATGGCACATTCATATTTGTGGTACCCACTGATGTAGTGATCATGTCGAAAAGAGGCACAAGAAACCCTCCTCCTCCCCTCGCCCAACTCCACTCCCTCAAAAAAAAAAAAAAATGTCCAGGTTTGTGCTTATGCCCCACCTGACATGTATACTATGAAAACAGCAGAAGAAAAGTGTAACAGAGATCAACCTTCCATCAGGGCTGTAAGATCGGCCAGTTCATGCAGACTGTCATTGGACTGGCGTGAAAACACACCCAGAGGACACTCCCTCGCACCAGTTCAGTGATATAGCGGTCAGTAGGGGGCCTTGCTGATGGTATGATGGAATACCTCCAAGGTAACTAAAAAAAACTAACTGTTGGGGGCTTTGTGGATGGTGTCTTGGGTGTGATGGATCAGAACAAGCACCAGTGAACAAGGTGACTAAACTGTTGGTTCCCAGACAGGTGGCCTCATGACGACTTGATGTTGATGGCATCATGCAGACAGCTGGGGCTGTGGCTGGACAACCTCTGGTACGGCTGTGTCTGGAGGAGCCGCAAGGAGCAGCTTTGATGTAACACCAGTGGAGGGACGATTTCTTTCTTCTTACTGGTTTATTTCTGGTGTGAAAGCGTAAGGTATTCAGTGATCACTATTATCAGAGGGTCAAGTCATGGTATTATCCATCCAGTCGAAAGCAGCGTATGGGCTGAAGGTAAATTAAACCAGAATCATGCACAATTTAGAATATGAGGTTAAATCCAAAACCAAGTCAATCCAATCCTAACAAGATGCAAAGCATATAAACGTACTCCCAGTTTATCCTGGATATGTGTGATATATTCCATAAAGAGGAAAAACCGTCTTGGGCTGGTGTAACCGTTAGTAATGGCTATTCTGGTAAACATCAGCCATCACCTGTGACCTATAATGAACATACTTACAAATTTTAAGAAAGATCGGCCAAGAACTTTCTGAGATTTTCCATCAAGAAGAAAACCATTATGGGCCATTAGTAAAAGCTATAACGGTAAACTTAAACATCGGGCATCATCCGTGACCCATAATGAACATACCTACAAATTTTCAGAGATATCGGCCACGTACTTCCTCAGATATTCCATGAAGAAGAAAAATCATTTGGGGCCGTTATAGCCGTTACTAACGGCTATAACGGTAAACTAAAACATCGGGCATCATCCGTAATCCACAGTGAACATACCTGCTAATTTTCACAAAGATCGGCCAAGTACTTTCTGAGATATTTCATAAAAAAGAAAAACCGTTACAGCCATTTGTAATGGTTATAACGGTAAACTAAAACATCGCGCATCATCCGTGACCCATAATGAACATACCTGCTAATTTTCACAAAGATCGGTCAAGTACTTTCTCAGATATTCCATGAAGAAGAAAAACCGTTACATGCCGTCACAGCCGTTAGTAACGGTAAACTAAAACATCGGGCATTATTCGTGACCCATAATGAACATACCTACAAATTTTCAGAAGGATCGGCCGAGTACTTTGAGATATTCCATAAAGAAGGAAAACCGTTACAGGCCGTTACAGCCCTTAGTAACGGCTATAACGGGGTAAACTAAAACATCGGGTATCATCCGTGGCCCATAATGAACATACCTGCTAATTTTCACAAAGATCGTCCAAGTACTTTCGGAGATATTCCATAAAAAAGGAAAACCGTTACAGCCGTTAGTAACGGCTATAACGGTAAACTAAAACATCGAGCATTATTCGTGACCCATAATGAACATACCTACGAATTTTCCGAAAGATCGGCCAAGTACTTTCTGAGATATTCCATAAAGAAGGAAAACCGTTACAGGCCGTTACAGCCGTTAGTAACAGCTATAACGGGGTAAACTAAAACATCGGGCATCATCCCTGTCCCATAATGAACATACCTGCTCATTTTCACAAAGATCGGTCAAGTACTTTCGGAGATATTCCATAAAGAAGAAAAACCGTTACAGCCGTTAGTACCGGCTATAACGGTAAACTAAAACATCGGGCATTATTCGTGAGCCATAATGATGAAAGCACTTGGCAGATCTTTCTGAAAGGTTACCTTTCAGAAAGATCTGCCAAGTGCTTTCAGAGATATTCCATGAAGAAGAAAAACCGTTACAGGCCGTTACAACCGTTAGTAACAGCTATAACGGGGTAAACTAAAACATCGGGCATCATCCGTGACCCATAATGAACAAACCTGCTAATTTTCACAAAGATCGGCTAAGTACTTTCGGAGATATTCCATAAAAAAAGAAAAACCGTTACAGGCGTTAGTACGGCTGTTAACGGTTAACTAAAACATTGGGCATTATTCGTGACCCATAATGAACATGCCTACAAATTTTCAGAAAGATCGGCCAAGTACTTTCTGAGATGTTCCATAAAGAAGGAAAGCCGTTACAGCCGTTAGTAACAGCTATAATGGGGCAAACTAAAACACCGGGCATCATCCGTGACCCATAATGAACATACTGCTAATTTTCATAAGATCGGTCAAGTACTTTCTCAGATATTCCAAAAAGAAGGAAAACCGTTACAGGCCATTACAGCCGTTAGTAACAGCTATAACGGTAAACTAAAACATCGGGCATTATTCGTGACCCATAATGAAACATACCTGCTGATTTTCACAAAGATCGGCCAAGTACTTTTGGAGATTTCATAAAGAAGAAAAACCGTTACAGCCGTTAGTAACGGCTATAACGGTAAACTAAAACATCGGGCATTATTTGTGACCCATAGTGAACATACCTACAAATTTTCAGAAAGATCGGCCAAGTAGTTTTTGAGATATTTTATCAAGAAGAAAAACATTACAGGCCGTTACAGCCGTTAGTAACGGCTATAATGGGGTAAACTAAACATCGGGCATCATCCTTGACCCATAATGAACATACCTGCTAATTTTCACAAGATCGGCCAAGTACTTTCGGAGATATTCCATAAAAAAGGAAAAACCGTTACACGCCATCAGAGCCGTTAGTAACAGCTATAACGGTAAACTAAAACATCGGGCATCATCCGTGACCCATAATGAACATACCTGCTAATTTTCACGAAGATCGGCCAAGTACTTTAGGAGATATTTCATAAAGAAGAAAAACCGTTAACCGTTTGCTGCCGTTTGTAATGGCTATAACAGTAAACTAAAACATCAAGCATTATTCGTGACCCATAATGAACATACCTACACATTTTCAGAAAGGTTGGCCAAGTACTTTTTGAGGTATTCCATAAAAAGAAAAACCGTTTACAGGCTGTTACAGCCGTTAGTGTCACGACCGACCCCTGGAGGTCTGCCCTGACAGGATCGGTCTAGATGGGAGTGAAGGGAGTGCCTGACCTCACACGCCTCGCAAGAGCCCACACGAGAAAGATTACGATACACACCCCATTTATTCACACCAACACACACAGTCATAAATAAGCATTCCAACACACACAACATGCACAATCACAATCAAGCATTCCAACGCACACAACATGCACAATCACAATCAAGCACTCCAACACACACAACATGCATAATTATAAATAAACATTTCACCATACGACGTACACAATCACAATTACAGCATTCCAGCACATATGACATATACACAATTATAAAGAACATTTCCAGCATCCATCCCTTCCCACACCCTGGAGTGCCTCTACACCCCTGCCTCCGTCAAGTCTACTGGGAGCACCCTGTCGCACTAGGTGCTCCGAACCGGATTGGTTCTTGAAGGGAGTCGCTCAAAGCCGACACCTCGACACACAAGCAGGCAGTGAAGAGCGCGTCCCGGAGGGGGGGGGGGGGGGGGGGGGGGGGGGGGGAGAAACGTGGCGTTGTTACTGGAGGTCCTGGACGGGGATCAGGGCCGGCCAGTCAAGCCGGCGGGCTTTTCTACCAGTCCGCGGTCCCAGCCAGAGCGTGGCCCTCAACCAGCACGTGGCACCATCCAGTCCGCGGTCCCAGCCAGAGCGTGGCCTCAACCAGCACGTGGCACCATCCAGTCCGCGGTCCCAGCCAGAGCGTGGCCTCAACCAGCACGTGGCACCATCCAGTCCGCGGTCCCAGCCAGAGCGTGGCCTCAACCAGCACGTGGCACCATCCAGTCCGGACCTCCGGGTGAAGCCCCGGGAGGGGGGGGGGGGGGGGGGAAACGTAGCTGGGAGGAGAGAAGAAAGGGAGGGAAGGAAGAAGGAAGGAGAAGGAGGAAGGGTACTGGAACCCCGCCGTCAGTACAGTCTGACCCATGCTGTTAAATCTTAACAGCCACTCGCATGATGGGCGAGGGGAAATCTACTAAATGCACCAATAACCCCAGCTCAACACAGACCTGAGCATAACACAGTAAACCCATCGAATCAGGAATGTTCATTAGGGTCTTCTCGCACGATGCAGGTAAAAGACTGCATTAAATCAACGGGTTATAAAACAATTATGAATTATCTTCACCCTTCTCTCACTCACGTTTAACATTTGCCTTTCTTAGAAATAACCAACACAGCGACCATCGCTTTATAACTGCCACCACATTTGCAAATAATAATTCAAGGGCCCTAATTTGGGTCACATTTTATACCCACATTTCAAAATAACACAAATCCCCAAACCCACGCATCCGAACGACAAATCATGCGTACGCACGCTCGCGAACATAAAACTCGTTCTCCTTGCACACACAAACAGACGGTGGCCGAAGGATAAGCCCGGCGAATGTGACAGGGGCGGCCGAGCGAGACCAAGCAAGTTCCAACCTGAATCACCAGGTTCTCTCCCATCCCACCGACTACCGGGCTCACCAGATGCATAAACAGGAGAAAGAATTTTGGAAATAATTTAGAATGGCCAGGTTAAAGTTTGAATTAACCAGAAAAAAGGTCTCCCAAAATATTTCTCTTACAATTTCGAAAACAAAAGAAAATTGCGCAAAAGAAAAAGACTAAGCCGGCTAACAACAACAACCAAAACAAACAAACCACGAAACTGTGCTTACCAGCTACCCGTGGGTGACCCAGAAGAGGCGGGTCAAACGATTTCTCTCTGCCCTCTGTCCAGTCGAGAGGACAGAGGCACAGGTGCGGGAAAAAGAAGAAGTGATGTCCCTCTCTACAGGCGACTGTAGGAATTGAAGATACCGATGTACCTTCGATGATACGGTGAAGAACCAAGCCCGGAGCAGGCGCTCCCAGAGAATCTTCCGCTGAGTGAAGAGCTAACCTCCCTCAGCGATGGCGGCCAACATGCCACGCTGCTTTCACAGAGTGAGCAAACTTCAAACTAAAAAAAAATGAAGCACGTGCGACAGGTAAAAAGACAGGCAAAGAGGCGATAGACAGCAAGTTCGAGAGAAAGGTACCAGCCCCCCGTGAACTCCCAGGATGGAATAGCAGGGCAGTGGAATAAGAGAGAGAGAGAGAAAGCAAACGAAGTTGAGCTGAACTACACCAAGGTGCAACCGCACCACAAGCCACATTAAGGGACGGATAACGAAACAGCAACGACAATAAACAAATGAATAATTCCGCCACCCTAGATGGGTCAAACGTCGTAGGCCTCGTGACAAACTCGTGACAAACCCCCCTTCTAAAGCATCTGTTTCTCTGAGATACAGTGCTCCTTTGAACCTTGACGCATGTGCAAATTCACAATGGGACCGAACCCAACTCTCTGTGCTCGACAGAGTACGAGGAATCCAATACAAACATTCTACGATAGAATCACACCGAGAAATTTACATAATACTAATTTATCAAACAACTAAGCGAACCCTTCCAACCATGAAAGTAACAATCCGAACCACTGGTGATTCACTACCGTTAACATCACTGAAGTGAAAAACTGTCACTAACCTAATACAGAGACCAAAAGGGGTATAACCCTGGTTGAGGGGAAGTGCCCCTCTGACATTTTCCAATGTGCTGACTACGGAGCTCGGCTAAGATAGTCAGCATCCGATTACAGGAACCCTTGATATGGAGGAAAGTGAACGCAGACTCTGCAGTCCATTCCCTAATCATGAGTCGACGACTGACGGCCGGACCCGGTCCAGGCACTGGAGAGGATGATGATCGCTCTCCATTTACAAATTTCCGGCTGTCCCTCTTTTGGGACCCCAGTGCGCGTCCAATCTGCCTGAGAGCTTCAGCAATATTTAGGGGTATCATAGTCCTAAGCAGGACCGCCTCTGGGTATCGACTCGCAGATTCTACCACTACCGAAGTGTAGCGGTGGACCGCGATCGGATGGAGGATTAATGGGTTCACCAGGTCGACCAACCTTGTGAATGCCCCCCCAACCGTGGCACTGACCCTAGGGGAACAGCTTCAAGCGACCCTTAGGCGTTGTCCGTTGGCAGAATCGCAACTGCGGCAGTACTGCCTAACTGTGGTTCATCCCTGGCCAAAAGAAGTCTTGTCTTACTCGCTCGAGAGTCCGCTTGGAGCCCATATGACCTGCCATGGGGGAATCGTGGGCCTGCGGGGAGAACAGACTCTCTCAAGCTTTGGGGAACAACAAGCTGTTTGGCCACACGTCTGCCGAGTGAAACCCTAAAGAGGATCCCCTTGTGGAGCTTGAAGCTCACCTTGGCGTGTCGGGCCGACGAGCGGGACGATCCACAAGTTGTCGTAGGCGTTGGACATCCAAGCCCCCGGGCCCTGAAGAGGGGATAATGCTAGCAGGATGGCCCTTGCCAGAACCTCGTCAGAGATCGGCTGAAGAACGGGACGCAATTCCTGTTCCTGCTTCTTAGTTTTGGCGCGTGTGGTGACTCCCACACACGCCTGTACGGGAAAATTTCCGTAGACACGGACTGACTGCGTCGTCTGCGAAGGTGATAGTATTCCCTATGATAAGGGAATACAGAGGTCGCTCCACCGCGATGGCCATATTTCACCACAGAAGTAGGGGGTTGGAGATAAAAGGTACTGAAGGACGGGTGGAGGTAAAACCAGCCCCAACCCGCACAATCGTAACTGGCGCCCCGCCGGGCCTTAGGGGAAACTAAATTCTTAAATCAACAAAGAGCGTTGATGCTCCCGAATCCCTGAGGGTTTGGTCGACCAAGGAGGAACCACAACAGAGGAGAAACACTGGGCACTCTGAATCACCAGAAGTTGGGATGGAACCCACGTTAGCCGAGGCACGGGGGATGCTGGGAAAGGACTAAGCCCCATGACTACCAGCGGCTTTAGGCAATCTTTCTAATGTGGCCAGGACGACCACAAAGAAAACACAGTCGGGGCGCTGAAATCCCGATGAACTGCCTGCCTTGTTCACCCGCTAGCAGTTGTCGGCGCCTTATTGCCACTAAATCTGTGGAGGGCTTCCTCTCCGTATTGGGGCGATGCCCATAAGCCCTGCGAGCTTCAGCAAACACCTCAGCGGTGTGAATCGCAGCGCGAAATCCTGAGGTGCTGTCTCGCCTTACCCGGGATCCTCACTCTGGGGACACAGTGTTGGTGAGCTGTTCAATGAGGATCAGATCCTCCAGCTCCAACTTACCCAAAACTGACGCCAGTCCCCTAGCTTTTTTGCGCAGCCTATCACCCAATGCACGAAGGTCTCGTCGTTATTTTCTTCATGGACCTACTTCCTCCTGTACGTCTCGGGGGTAAGGTGGAAAACGCTTACGCAGAGCCAACTGCATGTCTGCATAAGACGCACCTTCATTTAGAGTGAGCACCCCACTCCCTTGCAGCACCAGAAAATCCAGAAAAAAAGGTGCATAGCCTTTTGTTCCTCAGACAATTGGTATGAACTAGAACCTTGTAAAAATGCTCTAGGAACATACAATGTCCTCACTAGGTCTGAACTCTGGAAGCTTTAACTTTGGGCTCTAACTCTATCACCTGCCTGGTGATTAACCCCCTGACTTACAGATGTGGGAGACCGCGAAAGAAGTTGTTCCATCTCCTCCCTAGCAGACCCTCCATCTTGTCTAGTTCTTCCCTACGGAGGGAAACCCTTTCTTCCCTACGCTGAGCAGCTCTTCCTACGTTTGAGCCTCCTGTCTGACAGCCTCCTCCCTACGCTGAGCAGCTCTTCCTTAGAAGGGCCTTCTGTCGGGCAGCCTCCTCCTACGTGAGCAGCCTCTTCCTTACGAAGGGCCTCCGGGTCGGGCAGCCTTCTCTGCGCAGCATAGCCTTTCCCTATGCAGAATCTCCTGTCTGTCAGTCCCCTCTCGGCGCAGAGCCTCCATCCTATCCAATCTTCCCTACGCTGGACGGCCTCTTCCTACGAAGGGCAGCCTTTTCCCTTTACAAAGGGGCCCTCCTGTCGGGCCAGCTTCTTCCTTACGAAGGGCTCTGTCGGGCAGCCTCTTCTCCTCGCTGCTGCTTAGGAACTCCGGCAGAGGTGATGTTGGGAGGGATTCCACTCCGACACTGGGGGATGACCGTTGACCGTCCCTTGGGTCTCGACTTCCCATGAGGAAAGTCCCCCGGGGCATACTCCTTACAAGGGGAAGCATGGAAAATAGGGGGCTTTGGTTTCTGCGATCAACAGAAGCCCACAGTTGCTTCGCTTTTACTCTGACGCTTCCGAGCGGAAGAGTGCCAGTGGGGGGTCTCAGCCGGAAAATCCCCTAGCGAAGAAGAAGTGAAAAGTACTCGCGGGGATATCGGTACAGCACGGGGAATAAGTGGAAGTCACTGTAGTCGAAGTGCTGGTATAATAGTGGGGACTAATTTAGAAGACCCTTCTTCTTCGACGCCCGAGTACCCATACACCTGCCCCGGGAAACGTTGCCATGACAATTTATATCCTACAGTTATCAAATACAGGGGAAAAGGGACAATTCCACTTGAAAAAAAATATTTTAGGGGTGTGTGTATAGTGTGTATGTGTGTGTGTGCGTGTGTGCGGACAAGTTCGGTGCTCCCACTTGGCAACACCGCGCTCTACAACACGAGCAACAGTGCGGTGGGGCCTCACCGAAAAAAAAAAACAAAACAAAAACTATGTCCGGCTGCCCCCACTCTGGAAAACACCGCGCTCCACAGCACGAGTAACAGTGCGGTGGGGCGGGGGCCGGAAAAACAAACGGCAGACGGAATCCGGAGAGAAAAAAAAAAAAAAATGACACTAACGCCCGATACAACCCCTGTACTCAAAAACCCCGGTAGAGAAAAAAAAACAAAAACTGGCTAAATACAAAACAGGAATGGAAGACTGACCCGGGCAACAGAAAGGCAAGACTTACGGCCGTACCTGCGTGAGGTACCGGCGGAAGGAGGTCTGGACGCGGTCGACTCCCCTCGTCTCACCTCGACCCCCGGTCACACGGATGTTCCTTCAGGCCACCAAGACTCCTTCACGCTAGAGTCACCAGCCAACCCCCCACGGACAAACACGACAAACTGATAAACATATACAAAAACAACAAAACTAAACAGGTACTCCGCGAAACGAGAGAGACAGCCAAAAGCCCTTCAATCCGGACAAACCCCCCACAATTGTCACGACCGCCCCCTGGAGGTTTTGCCCGGGACAGGATCGGTCTAGATGGGAGTGAAGGGAGTGCCTGACCTCACACGCCTCGCAAGAGCCCACACGGAAAGATTCGATTTCAAAAACCCCCTTTATTCACACCAACACACACAGTCATAAATAAGCATTCCAACACACCAACTGCACAATCACAATCAAGCATTCAACGCACACAACATGCACAACACAATCAAGCACTCCAACACACACAACATGCATAATTATAAATAAACATTTCACCATACGGACGTACCAATCACAATTACAGCATTCCAGCACATATGACATATACACAATTATAAAGAAACATTTCCAGCATCCCTCCCCTTCCCACACCCTGGAGTGCCTCCACACCCGCCCCCGTCAAGTCTACTGGGAGCACCCTGTCGCACTAGGTGCTCCGAACCGGATTGGTTCTTGAAGGGAGTCGCTCAAAACCGACACCCCCGACACCAAGCAGGCAGTGAAAGAGCGGTCGGAGGGGGGGGGGGGGGGGGGGGGGGGGGGAGAAAAGTGGCGTTGTTACTGGAGGTCCTGGACGGGGTCAGGGCGGCCAGTCAAGCCGGCGGGCTTTTCTACCAGTCCGCGGTCCCAGCCAGGCGTGGCCTCAACCAGCACGTGGCACCAAACCAGTCCGCGGTCCCAGCCCGAGCGGGGGCCTCAACCAGCACGTGGCACCATCCAGTCCGCGGTCCCCGCCAGAGCGTGGCCTCAACCAGCACGTGGCACCATCCAGTCCGCGGTCCCAGCCAGAGCGTGGCCTCAACCAGCACGTGGCACCATCCCGTCCGGACTCCGGGTGAAGCCCCCGGGAGGGGGGGGGGAAACGTAGCTGGGAGGAGAGAAGAAAGGGAGGGAAGGAAGAAGGAAGGAAGAAGGGGAAGGGGACTGGAACCCCGCCGTCAGTACAGTCTGCCATTGCTGTTAAAAACTTAACAGCCACTCGCATGATGGGCGAGGGGAAATCTACTAAAGCACCAATAACCCAGCTCAACCCCAGACCTGAGCATAACACAGTAAACCCATCGAATCAGGAATGTTCATTAGGGTCTTCTCGCACGATGCAGGTAAAAGACTGCATTAAATCAACAGGTTATAAAACAAAAATGAATTATCTTCACCCCCTTTTTCACTCACGTTTAACATTTGCCTTTCTTAGGAAATAACCAACACAGCGACCATCGCTTATAACTGCCACCACATTTTCAAATAATAATTCAATGGCATAATTGTCACATTTTATAGCCCCATTTCAAAATAACCCCAAATCTCCAACCACGCATCCGAACGACAAATCATGCGTCGCCCGCTCGCAAACATAAAACTCGTTTCCTTGCACACACAAACAGACGGTGGCCGAAGGTAAGAGTCCGGCGAATGTGACAGGGGCGGACGAGCGAGACCAAGCAAGTTTTCCCAAACCCGATCACCAGGTTCTCTCCCATCCCCACCGACTACCGCATCACCAGATGCATAAAACAGGGGAAAGAATTTTGGAAATAATTTAGAATGGCCAGGTTAAAGATTGAATTAACCAGAAAAAGGGTCTCCCACAATATTTCTTTACAATTTCGAAAACAAAAGAAAATTGCGCAAAAAAGAAGACTAAGCCGGCTAACAACAACAAACCAAAACAAACAAACACGAAACTGTGCTTACCAAATACGTGGGTGACCCAGAAGAGGGGGTTTAAACGACTCTCTCTGCCCTCTGTCCAGTCGAGAGGACAGAGGCACAGGGGGCGGAAAAAAAAAGAAGTGATGTCCTCTCCTACAGGCCGACTGTAGGAATTGAAAAATACCGACTGTACCTTCGATGATACGGGGAAGAACCAAGACCGGAGCAGGCGCTCCCGAGACATTTTTCCGCTCGAGTGAAGAGCTAACCTCCCTCAGCGATGGGGGGCCAAATGCACGCTGCGTCACAGAGTGAGCATACTTCAAACTAAAAGAAATGAAGCACGTGCGACAGGTAAAAAGACAAAGGGGAGAGGCCGATAGACAGCAAGTTCGAGAGAAAGGTTTCCAGCCACCCGTGAACCTACAGGATGAATAGCACGGGCAGTGGATAAGAGAGAGAGAAGGAAAGCAACCGAAGTTGAGGGTGAAAATACACCCAAAGGGGCAACCGCACCACAAAACCACATTAAGGGACGGATACACGACAACAGCAACGACAATAAACAAATGAATAATTCCGCCACCCTAGATGGGGGGCAAACGTCGTAGGCCTCGTGACCAAAATCGTGACAGTTAGTAACGGCTATAACAAGGTAAACTAAAACATCGGGCAACATCCGTGAACCCTAATGAACATACCCGCTAATTTTCACAAAGATCGGGCCAGGTACTTTCGGAGATATTCCATAAAAAAGAAAAAATGGTTAAAAGCCGTTAGTACCGGCTATAACCCGGTAAACTAAAATATCGGGCATTATTCGTGACCCCTAATGAACATACCCACAAATTTTCAGAAAGTCGGCCAAGTACTTACTGAGATATTCCCTGAAAGAAAAAAACCGTTACAGGCCGTTACAGCCGTTTTGTAACAGCTATAACGGCTCAAACTAAAACATCAGGCATCATCCGTGACCCATGATGAACATACCTGCTGATTTTCACAAAAATCGGCCAAGTACTTTAGGAGATATTCCATAAAAAAAAAAGAAAACCGTTACAGGCGTTAGTACCGGCTGTAACGGTAAACTAAACATCGGGCATTATTCGTGACCCATAATGAACATACCTACAAATTTTCAGAAAGGTCGGCCGAGTACTTTCTGAGATATTCCATAAAAAAGGAAAACCGTTACAGGCCGTTACAGCCGTTAGTAACAGCTATAACGGGGCAAACTAAAACATAGGGCATTATTCGTGACCATAATAAACATACTGCTAATTTTCACAAATATCGGCCAAGTACTTTCGGAGATATTCCATAAAGAAGAAAAACGTTAAGGCCATTACAGCCGTAACAGCTATAAC
Source organism: Conus ventricosus (assembly GCA_018398815.1). Lineage (NCBI taxonomy): Eukaryota > Metazoa > Mollusca > Gastropoda > Neogastropoda > Conidae > Conus > Conus ventricosus. The sequence goes on from CM031598.1 coordinate 457,172, forward strand.
GGTAAACTAAAACATTGGGCATTATTCGTGACCCATAATGAAACACCTACAATTTTCAGAAAGATCGGCCAAGTACTTTTTTGGATATACCGTAAAGAAGAAAAACCGTTACAGGCCGTTACAGCCTTTTGTAACGGCTTATAACGGGGGTAAACTAAACATCGGGCATCATCCGTGGACCCATAATGAACATACCTGCTAATTTTCAGAAAGATCGGCCAAGTACTTTCGGAGATATTACATACAGAAGAAAAACCGTTACAGCCGTTAGTAACGCGATAACAGTAAACTAAAAAACCCGGGCATCATCCTTGGCCCATATTAAAAATACCTACAAATTTTCAGAATGATCGGCCCAGTAGTTTTGTCTGGAGCGAGTGGAACAATTTTGACCCCGGACGGACGGACAGACACACAGACAGCATTTCTTCGTTCCCCTTCTAAAGTACTCCCTTACTTCTATAAGAACTGGTAGTAGAAAAAGACAAGTCAGAAACTGGTCATCCTCATTGCAGGTGCTGAACAACTGAAATGGAAATATATTTTGTGAGAGATTTTGGGAAAAAACATTGGATGGAAAAATTATAGAACAAGTTGTTCATGAGGCTGCCGTAAAATGTTGTGTTTCATGAAAGACGAGACAACAAAAATTGATGATGACAATGTGGATGGTAAAGAAGACACGACTACTTTGATATCATCTGCATTAAGATGGACAATACTCTAGGGTGCACTCCTCTTTACTTTCAACTTCAGTGAATGCAGGTGGATCTGCCAGATGTGAAGGAGAGTTGGCAAGTCTTTGAATAGACTTGAGCCTCTGGGCCCTACACCACCAAAAAATGTAGAGAATGTAAATATGCGGGGTCAAGACCACCTATCTTATTTTGTACGAAAACCCCCCTTTTTTTACATACAAATCACGTCCATCACATTCAGTTTGGCTAAAATCAACACCTGTTTTCACACTAAGATTAACACCCCAAAAACCCCTAAAATCGACGTAATTGTCAATTTTAAAAGGGGGGTTTCTGTGCAGAATAGGATTTGGTGATCATGAGCCCGCATATTTACATTTCTCCCAAAAACATAAAATCACCTAAAAATTTATATGGCTTGACGCCTTCCACTCCCAGACCGATTTTTAATCAATATTGGTTACTTGGAACTTTGGCAGTGAAGCATGGGAACACGAGACTGCCGCCTGCAATACTGCATTATTGATTAGTTGAGCTGTCACGTGTGCGCGTTTTAACCATCGACGTAGGTATGACGTCATTTCTGCCCGGGGGCTAGCGAGCCCCCAGTGGGTCGACCTTTTGCTGCTGGGAGTCGATGAGTGCGGGACGCGTTTAACGAGGCTTTGCTTCGTTTCCAACCCGGTCAAAGAGAGAGTCTAGATCTTTCGGAAACGAAGCAGGAAAAACGTGAAATGACAATAAGTGAACTAGAGATTTTTTACGTAATTGTTTTGTAGAGAAACCCTTTATTATGAGCCGATTGATGAAGGTTCTTTTATGAAAGCTGGGAAAAAATGGCTGAAATTACGCCTGTTTTATGAAGGTCGGTTCTGAGATCAAAGCTGAAAATCGTAAAACTCTTCGGCAATCTTTGCTTTTAGGCCATTGGCTTGAAAGAACAAAACTCTTTTAAAAAATTAATCCAAAAGCGTCCTGGATAATTATTTGAAAACTGAAATTCTGATGGAACCCCCGATGTGTAAAAAACTGACGGAATTATCATTTTGTTTTTTTACTATCCAAATTTCACAAGCTTGGAATTTCGATCCCCAGCTTGTAGAGAAAAGAAGGCTCATTTTAAAATATATGCAAGCGACGTTGGCTTTCGTGAGTTTGGCAGAGCTATTAAACGCTGTTCCTTGCTGCTGTGAAAAAATCAATACTGGCTCCAGCCTAAAATACTCCAGAACTGTGTCACTTTCCAACGACGCCGCGGTCCCACAAAGACTCTCAACAGGGCTAAAAATAATACTGGCCCAGTCCAGCCTAAAAATACTCCAGAACTGTGTCATTGCCAATCGCCAGCCGCGTCCTACAAGGCCTCAACAGGGCCGAAATAATGTAAGGGAGGAACTCCTGCACCCCCCCCCCCCAACCCACGCATGCACACCCCCACCCCACGCACGCACGCACCCCCGCCCACCCACACACCCCAACCCCCCCCCACCCCCCCCCCCACACACTCATGCACACACACATATAACTTCTTCGATTCTTGCACAAAAACGAGAGAAACTGATTACTTATTTTTTTAAATTTTTGCTTATATTCTGGGGTAAAAAATGAAGGCGAAGTAGCTACAGAACTTATTAATATACTTACGAGTTGGATTGGGAGAGAGAGAGCGATAGAGAAGTGTTAAAGAACCCGGTTTGAAGAAATTTAATTACTGATCTTTTTAATCGAATAGACATGCGAGAAAGCGTGACTCAAGCTATCAGTAAAATACCAGATTCTTGGCCTCAAACAATTTAAAGTTGTTTGCCATTTTAGTTGATAATATAGCTCCTGAAGATGTTAATCTGACTGTTTCTACCCGCCTGAAGGGTAGGCTATTCGCTTTAATTAAGGGTTAGGTTTTACGATTAGAAAAGACTATAAATAAAAGTTGAATTTACAATTATTTTTTATTTATTTTAGATTTAAAAAAGGCTGCCGAACTCAGTGAATCTGATTTTAAAGAATTGTAATGAACTATTTGACGAAAATGAAAGTATTAAACATTGATTTTAGTGAATTTGGTTTTGAGAATGATGTAAACAATATAATAACAGATCATAGCGAACTATTTAACGAAGCAATCAAAGTGATGAACATTGACTGTAGTGATTCAGAAAAAGCTAAAATATTGGCGGGCATTATTGTAAGGTTAACATGTCTTGAAGTGTTGCAACGCTTGGGCGAAGAATAAAAAGCTTCTTTTACTTACTTTTATTTACATTTATTTTTTTTGATTTACGTAAATATTGTGGCTTTAAAAATGACGACCACAAGTAAATTCGAGGACGGAAAACTATATACGATGGAAGAAATATTCAGTAGTGACAAACAATTAAGCAATATGTTTAGCGAAGTAGACATGGACATTATTAATCCTACAAATGTTCATGAAAGCGTGGCACATGCTATCTCTAAATCCCAGAGTCTCTTCAAACTGACCCACCAGCAAAAGTGCTGTTGGCCGTTCTGATAAACACCTTTGTATCATCTGACAAGGTACTGTGATGGTTGACAAAGACAAACTAACAGTACTCGACTTTATTTTCATTAAGTATGTTGATTTTATTGCGTTTTACTCTGTTAATGAAGTGCTGCCAGAAGGATTAATAAAAAGATTAACTTAAAAATAATCATATTTAAAATGGAGGTTCAACAGTTTAGGTTAAAGCAAATAACTGAACTTCAAAAGGAAATAGAAAGCGACTTGGATAAGTATAGAGTTACTAGAAAGAAATATGCTAAAGCTTTAAATACTCTTTCTTATGTAATTACTGGCTCATCAGCTGTAGCTAGCGTAAGTGCGGGGTCTAGTGTTGCTGTTTTAGCCACTGGGGTTGGGGCGCAGCCTCTTTAGCATTAGGGGGTCTCGGGTTAGGTTTAGGCGCCATGTCTATGATTGTAAGTGCTGTTTTAAAAAAATTAACTCCTAAATTACAAAAGCACATTGCCATTGTAGCCCTAGCATCAGCAAAACTTTGTTCATTAAGATTAAGAATAAGCAAATCATTACAGGATGAAAACATTACGGACGAAGAATTTCAGAAGCTTATGGCTGACGGTGAGGATTATAGACGACAAAAAAATTGAACTTCAAAAGGAGTGGAGAAGACTTTTACTTCACAGCAGGTAGACACTGATGCAATTAAACAGAACATTGAAAAACAAACACATGATCGGTTAAACCCAAAATAGAGCAAAAAATAAGTTTAATAAATACTATTTTTTTTGTTAGCCTACTGTGTTTGGTGGGACAACTTGCAGCTCCTCACGAACAAAGGATCTTTTAGGGGCAGGCTTTTTAGAAGAGAGAGTCTCTCTTAAATAATACACGGGAGAGGTTGTTTTCATAATTCGTTCAACTTCATATACATCTACGCTCCATATAGGATCTGTAGCTCTAATTCTAACATCGCCCTCTGCCTCTCCAGGAGCATACAAGTATCTTACTTTTAGTCCAAACGGCAATAGTTTTTGAGTCCCCTGTACATCTTCAGTAATGCTAATTTTTTAAAATTTGATTGCGTTTACTGGTTTAAGGCCTGTTGCTTTAAATTCTTCATTGTTCATGGCACGTAAGACTGCTGGCAATCTCCTAACCCATTCTGTGTTGCGTTCTCTATCCATAATTTCTCTGTGATATTGATAGGTAAACAGACGTTCAGCTAGATTCTTATTAAAGTTTTCTACTAGGGCTTGTGATTGATGGTTGCCTGGGATCCCTCTCCTAACTGTAACATGGTGTTTTAAAAACAGTTGGTTTACAGAACCTTTAAACTCTTTTCCATCATCAACCTGAATCATCCTGGGATACTTTAATGGACCTCTCATGTATATTTGTTGTAAAGCCACAGCCACAGCAGTTGAGCTTTTATCTGTTAAAGGTTCAGCGTCTTTGTATCTTGAAGCCATGTCAACAACTGTCAGAGCATACTTAAACTTTTTTCTTCTAATTTTGTCATGTGGAAGATACAGCAAGTCCATCTGGTGGGTGTCATTTGGAACTGAGTTAACAAATCTAGGCCTTATTATTCTTTTGGGGGAAGGCAGATATATTTGCCAAATTGCCTGTTTTGAAAGCCAGTCTTTCGCATCTGATTCAGACACTCTAGCAGCTTTACTCAGTTTTTCAATAGCAGTCTTTCCTTTCCAATACCCTTTAGGAGAATAATATATTTTGTACTTGTCCATAAGAAGGACTGTATTTTAATTGGATTTTAATTATTTTTAGATTGTTTGTGCAAGAATATAGATTGCTCCCATAGCACCCACAATAAAACCAATTTCTGCTATTTTCTGTTCCTCAGATGGTTCATAAAAGTCAGACAGTTCTGGAGGTGGGGCTGTTAGAAACTTCTTTCCTGTCACTAAGTAATACTCATTCATTGCCTCATCAACGTCTGTAAATGTGTGCTCTGCATGGCCCTGTTCTCTTAACTTTTTATTAATAAAGTCTAAGTGAGCAATCCTCCTTTTCTCATAAGCGTCTCTTGCTTTAGCTAACTCTTCTATTGCTTTGTTATGGCGTTCTCTCTCTTCATCGGACCGCAATTTACTAAACATATAATTGCTTCCAGAGAAAGCCAGAGCATTAACAATAGCTCCTCCTACATCATAACTACTCCGCCATCTTTTTATAAATCAATATTTTCTTATGAATTAATCTTTCTATGAACTAATATTTTCTGGGATAATCCCCTGTGTAACAAGAAAGTCTTTTGACGCAATCCCTGCAGTGATTACAACTATAACCTTAACAATATCCTCAATGTCTAACCTTCCTAAATCTGCCGGCTTCATTCTAAACATGTTTTTTGCTAACACGCTATAGCCTATACTAAGACCGCTAATCACAGCAGAGTGGTAAATCGTATTGATAATCTTTTTTTCACTCATCTTTTTATTAACTAAAAAAATAATTAAAATAATCATAATACGAAAGACTGTCTATGTGCTTTTTAATCAAATAATCTTTTGTTGATAAAGCCAAAAATAAGTGTCACGCACGAACTGACACAGGTCGCCTCAGTGACAATTGTGGAGTGTGGCCGTCCAGTGCCAGGTGGCAGTGACCGTGAAGTGCGTGAATCCTGCGGGAATGTGCTTACTGTTAACTCTTGGGGGGTGGGTGTGGGAGGGAGGAGAGTGTAAGTGGTCGTCCGGAATAGT
>CM031598.1:464077-474264 GCA_018398815.1 Conus ventricosus
TCTACTTTTTTGGTGGGTACGGCAAAGGGTCATCATTCAAAAACTTGCCAACCTCCTTCACATCTGGCAGATCCACCTGCATTCACTGAAGTTTGCAGTCAAGAGAGTGCAGCTAGAGTATTGTCACATCTTAATGCAGATGATATCAAAGTAGTCGTGTCTTCTTTACCATCCACATTGTCATCATCAATTTTTGTTGTCTCGTCTTTCATGAAACACAAGCATTTTACGGCAGCCTCTATGAACAACTTGTTCTATAATGTTCCATCCAATGTGATTTCCAAATCTCTCCAGAAAATATATTCCATTTCAGTTGTTCAGCACCTGCAATGAGGATGACCAGTTTTTCTGACTTGTCTTTTTCTACTACCAGTTCTTATAGAAGTAGAGGAGTACTTTAGAATGGAACGAAGAAATGCTGTCTGTGTGTCTGTCCGTCCGTCCGTGGTCAAAATGTGTTCCACTCGCTCCAGACAAAACTACTGGGCCGATCATTCTGAAAATTTGTAGGTATGTAATTATGGGCCAAGGATGATGCCCGGTGTTTTAGTTTACTGTTATCGCTGTTACTAACGGCTGTAACGGTTTTTCTTCTGTATGTAATATCTCCGAAAGTACTTGGCCGATCTTTCTGAAAATTAGCAGGTATGTTCATTATGGGTCACGGATGAAAGCCCGATGTTTTAGTTTACCCCGTTATAGCCGTTACTAAAGGCTGTAACGGCCTGTAACGGGTTTTTTTTCTTTACGTATATCTCAAAAAGTACTTGGCCGATCTTTCTGAAAATTTGTAGGTATGTTCATTATGGGTCACGAATAATGCCCAATGTTTTAGTTTACCGTTATAGCTGTTACGGGTGTAATGGCCTGTAACGGTTTTTCTTCTTTATGGAATATCTCCGAAAGTACTTGGCCGATATTTGTGAAAATTAGCAGGTATGTTTAATATGGGTCACGAATAATGCCCTATGTTTTTTGTTTGCCCCGTTATAGCTGTTACTAACGGCTGTAACGGCCTGTAACGGTTTTCCTTCTTTATGGAATATCTCAGAAGTACTCGGCCGACCTTTCTGAAAATTTGTAGGGATGTTCATTATGGGTCACGAATAATGCCCGATGTTTAGTTTACCGTTACAGCCGGTACTAACGCCTGTAACGGTTTTTCTTTTTTTTTTATGGAATATCTCCTAAAGTACTTGGCCGATCTTTGTGAAAATCAGCAGGTAAGTTCATCATGGGTCACGGATGATGCCTGATGTTTTTAGTTTGAGCCGTTATAGCTGTTACTAACGGCTGTAACGGCCTGTAACGGTTTTTCTTCTTCATGGAATATCTCAGTAAGTACTTGGCCGATCTTTCTGAAATTTGTAGGTATGTTCATTATGGTCACGAATAATGCCCGTATTTTAGTTTACCGTTATAGCCGGTACTAACGGCTGTAACCATTTTTTCTTCTTTATGGAATATCTCCGAAAGTACCTGGCCGATCTTTGTGAAAATTAGCAGGTATGTTCATTATGGTTCACGGATGTTGCCCGATGTTTTAGTTTACCTTGTTATAGCCGTTACTAACTGTCACGAGTTTGTCACGAGGCCTACGACGTTTGACCCATCTAGGGTGGCGGAATTATTCATTTGTTTATTGTCGTTGCTGTTGTCGTGTATCCGTCCCTTAATGTGGCTTGTGGTGCGGTTGCACCTTGGTGTAGTTCAGCTCAACTTCGGTTTGCTTTCTCTCTCTCTCTCTCTTATTCCACTGCCCGTGCTATTCATCCTGTAGGTTCACGGGTGGCTGGTACCTTTCTCTCGAACTTGCTGTCTATCGGCCTCTCGCCTGTCTTTTTACCTGTCGCACGTGCTTCATTTCTTTTAGTTTGAAGTATGCTCACTCTGTGACGCAGCGTGGCATGTTGGCCGCCATCGCTGAGGGAGGTTAGCTCTTCACTCGAGCGGAAGATGTCTCTGGGAGCGCCTGCTCCGGTCTTGGTTCTTCACCGTATCATCGAAGGTACAGTCGGTATCTTCAATTCCTACAGTCGGCCTGTAGGAGAGGGACATCACTTCTTCTTTTTCCGCACCTGTGCCTCTGTCCTCTCGACTGGACAGAGGGCAGAGAGAGTCGTTTGACCCGCCTCTTCTGGGTCACCACGGTAGCTGGTAAGCATCAGTTTTCGTGGTTTGTTTGTTTTGGTTTGTTGTTGTTAGCCGGCTTAGTCTTCTCTTTTGCGCAATTTTCTTTTGTTTTCGAAATTGTAAGAGAAATATTGTGGGAGACCTTTTTTCTGGTTAATTCAATCTTTAACCTGGCCATTCTAAATTATTTCCAAAATTCTTTCTCCTGTTTATGCATCTGGTGATGCGGTAGTCGGTGGGGATGGGAGAGAACCTGGTGATTCAGGGTTGGAACTTGCTTGGTCTCGCTCGTCCGCCCCTGTCACATTCGCCGGACTCTTATCCTTCGGCCACCGTCTGTTTGTGTGTGCAAGGAGAACGAGTTTTATGTTTGCGAGCGTGCGTACGCATGATTTGTCGTTCGGATGCGTGGTTGGAGATTTGTGTTATTTTGAAATGTGGCTATAAAATGTGACAATTATGCCATTGAATTATTATTTGCAAATGTGGTGGCAGTTATAAAGCGATGGTCGCTGTGTTGGTTATTTCCTAAGAAAGGCAAATGTTAAACGTGGGGTGAGAGAAGGGTGAAGATAATTCATATTTGTTTTATAACCTGTTGATTTAATGCAGTCTTTTACCTGCATCGTGCGAGAAGACCCTAATGAACATTCCTGATTCGATGGGTTTACTGTGTTATGCTCAGGTCTGTGTTGAGCTGGGGTTATTGGTGCTTTTTAGTAGATTTCCCCTCGCCCATCATGCAGTGGCTGTTAAGATTTAACAGCATGGGTCAGACTGTACTGACGGCGGGGTTCCAGTACCCTTCCTCCTTCTTCCTTCCTTCTTCCTTCCCTCCCTTTCTTCTCTCCTCCCAGCTACGTTTCCCCCCCCCCTCCCGGGGGCTTCACCCGGAGTCCGGACTGGATGGTGCCACGTGCTGTTGAGGCCACGCTCTGGCTGGGACCGCGGACTGGATGGTTGCCACGTGCTGGTTGAGGCCACGCTCTGGCTGGACCGCGGACTGGATGGTGCCACGTGCTGGTTGAGGCCACGCTCTGGCTGGGACCGCGGACTGGATGGTGCCACGTGCTGGTTGAGGCCACGCTCTGGCTGGGACCGCGGACTGGTAGAAAAGCCCGCCGGCTTACTGGCCGGCCCTGATCCCCGTCCAGGACCTCCAGTAACAACGCCACGTTTCTCCCCCCCCCCCCCCCCCCCCCCCCCTCCGGACGCGCTCTTCACTGCCTGCTTGTGTGTCGAGGGTGTCGGCTTTGAGCGACTCCCTTCAAGAACCAATCCGGTTCGGAGCCCCTAGTGCGACAGGGTGCTCCCAGTAGACTTGACGGAGGCAGGGTGTGGAGGCACTCCAGGGTGTGGGAAGGGATGGATGCTGGAAATGTTTCTTTATAATTGTGTATATGTCATATGTGCTGGAATGCTGTAATTGTGATTGTGTACGTCGTATGGTGAAATGTTTATTTATAATTATGCATGTTGTGTGTGTTGGAGTGCTTGATTGTGATTGTGCATGTTGTGTGCGTTGGTATGCTTGATTGTGATTGTGCATGTTGTGTGTGTTGGAATGCTTATTTATGACTGTGTGTGTTGGTGTGAATAAAGGGGGTGTTTGTATCGTAATCTTTCTCGTGTGGGCTCTTGCGAGGCGTGTGAGGTCAGGCACTCCCTTCACTCCCATCTAGACCGATCCTGTCAGGGCAGACCTCCAGGGGTCGGTCGTGACAATTGTGGGGGCTCGTCCGGGATGTGAAGGGCTCTGGCTGTCTCTCTCGTTTCGCGGAGTACCTGTTTAGTTTTGTCTGTTTTGTATATGTTTAGTCAGTTTGTCGTGTTTGTCCGGGGGTGGTTGGCTGGGTGACTCTAGCGTGAAGGGAGTCTTGGTGGCCTGAAGGAACATCCGGTGTGACCGGGGGGTCGAGGTGAGACCGAGGGGAGTCGACCGCGTCCAGACCTCCTTCCGCCGGGTACCTCACGCAGGTACGGCCGTAAGTCTTGCCTTTCTGTTTGCCGCTCAGTCTTCCATTCCTGTTTTGAAATTTAGCCAGTTTTTGTTTTTTTTTCTCTACCGGGTTATTGAGTACAGGGGTTGTATCGGACGTTAGTGTCATTTTTTTTTTTTTTTTTTCTCTCCGGATTCCGTCTGCCTGTTTGTTTTTCCGGCCAGCCCCACCGCACTGTTACTCGTGCTGTGGAGCGCGGTGTTGCCAGAGTGGGGGCAGCCGGACATAGTTTTTGTTTTGTTTTTTTTTGGGTGAGCCCACCGCACTGTTGCTCGTGTTGTAGAGCGCGGTGTTGCCAGAGTGGGAGCAGCCGGAACTTGTCCGCACACACGCACACACACACATACACACATATACACACACCCCTAAAATATTTGTTTTTCAAGTGGAATTGTCTTTCCCCTGTATTTGATAACTGTAGGATATAGTTGTCATGGCAACGTCCGGTGCTGGTGGTATGGCTACTCGGGCGTCGAAGAAGAAGGGTCTTCTAAATGTAGTCCCCACTATTAGTACCAGCACTTCGACTACAGTGACTTCCACTTATTCCAGTGCTGTAGCCGATAGTCCAGCGAGTACTTTCACTTCTTCTTCGCTAGGGGATTTCCTGCTGAGACCCCGACTGGCACTTCCGCTCGGAAGCGTCAGAGTATAGCGAAGCAACTGTGGGCTTCTGTTGAGTCGCAGAAACCAAAGCCCCCTATTCTCCATGCTTCCCCTTGTAAGGAGTATGCCCCGGGGGACTTTCCTCAGGGGAAGGTCGAGACCCAAGGGACGGTCAGACGGGTCATCCCCCATGTCGGGAGTGGTGAATCCTCCCAGGACATCACCTCTGTCCTGATGTTCCTAGAGCAGCAGCGAGGAGAAGAGGCTGCCCGACAGGAGGCCCTTCGTAAGGAAGAAGCTGCCCGACAGGAGGCCCTTCGTAGGAAGAGGCTGCCCTTCGTAGGGAAGAGGCTGCTCAGCGTAGGGAAGAGTTGGGATAGGATGGAGGCTCTGCGCCGAGAGGAGACTGACAGACAGGAGATTCTGCATAGGGAAGAGGCTATGCTGCGCAGAGAAGAGGCTGCCGACAGGAGGCCCTTCGTAAGGAAGAGGCTGCTCAGCGTAGGGAGGAGGCTGCCCGACAGAAGGCCCTTCGTAAGGAAGAGGCTGCTCAGCGTAGGGAGGAGGCTGTCAGACAGGAGGCTCAGCGTAGGGAAGAGGCTGCTCAGCGTAGGGAAGAGGCTGCCCTCCGTAGGGAAGAACTAGACAAGATGGAGGCTCTGCGTAGGGAGGAGATGGAACAACTTCTTTCGCGGTCTCCCACATCTGTAAGTCAGGGGTTAATCACCAGGCAGGTGATAGAGTTAGAGGCCCAAAGTTAAAGCTTCCAGAGTTCAGACCTAGTGAGGACATTGATATGTTCCTAGAGCATTTTGACAAGGTTGCTAGTTCATACCAATTGTCTGAGGAACAAAAGGCTATGCACCTTTTTTCTGGATTATCTGGTGCTGCAAGGGAGTGTGTGCTCACTCTAAATGAGGTGCGTCTTATGCAGACATGCAGTTGGCTCTGCGTAAGCGTTTCCACCTTACCCCAGAGACGTACAGGAGGAAGTTCAGGTCCATAAGAAGAATAACGACGAGACCTTCGTGAGTTTGGTGATAGGCTGCGCAAAACGCTAGGGTACTGGCGTCAGTTGGCTAAGTTGGAGCTGGAGGGATCTGATCCTCATTGAACAGCTCACCAACACTGTGTCCCCAGAGTTGAGGATCCGGATAGGCGAGACAGCACCTCAGGATTTCGCGGCTGCGATTCACACCGCTGAGGTGTTTGCTGAAGCTCGCAGGGCTTATGGGCATCGCCCAGATACGGAGAGGAAGCCCTCCACAGGATTTAGTGGCAATAAGGCGCCGACAACTGCTAGCGGGGTGAACAAGGCAGGCAGTTCATCGGGGATTTCAGCGCCCCGACTGTGTTTTCTTTGTGGTCGTCCTGGCCACATTAGGAAAGATTGTCCTAAAGCCGCTGGTAGTCATGGGGCTAGTCCTTTCCAGCATCCTCGTGCCTCGGCTAACGTGGGTTCCATCCCAGCTTCTGGTGATTTAGAGTGCCCAGTGTTTCTCTCTGTTGTTGGTTCCTCCTTGGTCGACACCATCAGGGATTCGGGAGCATCAACGCTCTTTGTTGATAAGAATTTAGTTTCCCCTAAGGCCCGGCGGGGCGCCAGTTACGATGTGTGCGGGTTGGAGGCTGGTTTTACCTCCACCCGTCCTTCAGTACTCGTTTCTATCTCCACCCCCTACTTCTGTGGTGAAGTATGGGCCATCGCGGTGGAGCGACCTCTGTATTCCCTTATCATAGGGAATACTATCACCTTCGCAGACGGACGCAGTCAGTCCGTGTCTACGGATTTGCCCGTACAGGCGTGTGTGGGAGTCACCACACGCGCCAAAGCTAAGAAGCAGGAACAGGAATTGCGTCCCGTTCTTCAGCCGATCTCTGACGAGGTTCTGGCAGGGCCGATCCTGCTAGCATTTTCCGTCTTCAGGCCAGGACTTGGATGTCCAACGCCTACGACAACTTGTGGATCGTCCGCTCAGTCGGCCCGACACGCCAAGGTGAGCTTCAAGCTCCACAAGGGGATCCTCTTTAGGGTTTTTCACTCGGGCAGATCGTGTGGCCAAACAGCTTGTTGTTCCCCAAAGCTTGAGAGAGTCTGTTCTCCGGCAGGCCCACGATTCCCCCATGGCAGGTCATATGGGCTCCAAGCGGACTCTCGAGCGAGTAAGACAAGACTTCTTTTGGCCAGGGATGAACTCACAGGTTAGGCAGTACTGCCGCAGTTGCGATGTCTGCCAACGGACAACGCCTAAGGTCGCTTGAAGCGTGGTTCCCCTAGGTCAGTGCCACGGGTTGGGGAGGCATTCAGCAAGGTTGGGGTCGACCTGGTGAGACCCATTAATCCTCCATCCGATCGCGGTCACCGCTACACTTCGGTAGTGGTAGAATCTGCGAGTCGATACCCCGAGGCGGGCCTGCTTAGGACTTTTAGATACCCCTACTATTGCTGAAGCTCTCAGGCAGATTTGGACGCGCACTGGGGTGCCCAAGAAGAAGTACAGCCGGAAGTTTGTACTGGAGAGCGATCATCATCCTCTCCAGTGCCTGGACCGGATCCGGCCAGTCAGTCGTCGACTCATGAGTTAGGCAATGGAGCTGCAGAGTCATGCGTTCACTTTCCGTCATATCAAGGGTTCCTGTAATACGGATGCTGACTATCTTAGCCGAGCTCCGTAGTCAGCACATTGGAAAATCGGTCAGAGGGACACTTCCCTCAACCAGGGTTTTTATCCCCTTTTGGTTCCCCTGTATTAGGTGTAGTGACAGTTTTCACTTCAGTGATGTTAACGGTAGTGAATCACCAGTGGTTCGGATTGTTACTTTCATGGTTGGAAGGTTCGCTTAGTTGTTTGATAAATGTAGTATTATGTATTTCTCGGTGTGATTCTATCGTAGAATTTTTGTATTGGATTCCTCGTACTCTGTCGAGCACAGAGAGTTGGGTTCGGTCCCATTGTGAATTTGCACATGCGTCAAGGTTCAAAGGAGCACTGTATCTCAGAGAAACAGATGCTTTTAGAAGGGGGGTTTGTCACGAGTTTGTCACGAGGCCTACGACGTTTGACCCATCTAGGGTGGCGGAATTATTCATTTGTTTATTGTCGTTGCTGTGTCGTGTATCCGTCCCTTAATGTGGCTTGTGGTGCGGTTGCACCTTGGTGTAGTTCAGCTCAACTTCGGTTTGCTTTCTCTCTCTCTCTCTCTTATTCCACTGCCCGTGCTATTCATCCTGTAGGTTCACGGGTGGCTGGTACCTTTCTCTCGAACTTGCTGTCTATCGGCCTCTCGCCTGTCTTTTTACCTGTCGCACGTGCTTCATTTCTTTTAGTTTGAAGTATGCTCACTCTGTGACGCAGCGTGGCATGTTGGCCGCCATCGCTGAGGGAGGTTAGCTCTTCACTCGAGCGGAAGATGTCTCTGGGAGCGCCTGCTCCGGTCTTGGTTCTTCACCGTATCATCGAAGGTACAGTCGGTATCTTCAATTCCTACAGTCGGCCTGTAGGAGAGGGACATCACTTCTTCTTTTTCCGCACCTGTGCCTCTGTCCTCTCGACTGGACTGAGGGCAGAGAGAGTCGTTTGACCCCCCTCTTCTGGTCACCCACGGGTAGCTGGTAAGCATCAGTTTCGTGGTTTGTTTGTTTTGGTTTGTTGTTGTTAGCCGGCTTAGTCTTCTCTTTTGCGCAATTTTCTTTTGTTTTCGAATTGTAAGAGAAATATTGTGGGAGACCTTTTTTCTGGTTAATTCAATCTTTAACCTGGCCATTCTAAATTATTTCCAAAATTCTTTCTCCTGTTTATGCATCTGGTGATGCGGTAGTCGGTGGGGATGGAGAGAACCTGGTGATTCAGGGTTGGAACTTGCTTGGTCTCGCTCGTCCGCCCCTGTCACATTCGCCGGACTCTTATCCTTCGGCCACCGTCTGTTTGTGTGTGCAAGGAGAACGAGTTTTATGTTCGCGAGCGTGCGTACGCATGATTTGTCGTTCGGATGCGTGGTTGGAGATTTGTGTTATTTTGAAATGTGGCTAAAAATGTGACAATTTTGCCATTGAATTATTATTTGCAATGTGGTGGCAGTTATAAAGCGATGGTCGCTGTGTTGGTTATTTCCTAAGAAAGGCAAATGTTAAACGTGAGTGAGAGAAGGGTGAAGATAATTCATATTTGTTTTATAACCTGTTGATTTAATGCAGTCCCTTTTACCTGCATCGTGCGAGAAGACCCTAATGAACATTCCTGATTCGATGGGTTTACTGTGTTATGCTCAGGTCTGTGTTGAGCTGGGGTTATTGGTGCATTAGTAGATTTCCCCTCGCCCATCATGCGAGTGGCTGTTAAGATTTAACAGCATGGGTCAGACTGTACTGACGGCGGGGTTTTCCCGTACCCTTCCTCCTTCTTCCTTCCTTCTTCCTTCCCTCCCTTCTTTTCTCCTCCCAGCTACGTTTCCCCCCCCCCCCCCCCTCCGGGGGCTTCACCCGGAGTCCGGACTGGATGGTGCCACGTGTGGTTGAGGGGCCAACGCTCTGGCTGGGACCGCGGACTGGATGGTGCACGTGCTGGTTGAGGCCCAGCTCTGGCTGGGACCGCGGACTGGATGGTGCCACGTGCTGGTTGAGGCCACGCTCTGGCTGGGACCGCGGACTGGATGGGCCACGTGCTGGTTGAGGCCACGCTCTGGCTGGGACCGCGGACTGGTAGAAAAGCCCCGCCGGCTTGACTGGCCGGCCCTGATCCCCGTCCAGGACCTCCAGTAAACAACGCCACGTTTCTCCCCCCCCCCCCCCCCCCCCCCCCCTCCGGACGCGCTCTTCACTGCCTGCTTGTGTGTCGGGGTGTCGGCTTGAGCGACTCCCTTCAAGAACCAATCCGGTTCGGAGCACCTAGTGCGACAGGGTGCTCCCATAGACTTGACGGAGGCAGGGGTGAGAGGCACTCCAGGGTGTGGGAAGGGATGGATGCTGGAAATGTTTCTTTATAATTGTGTATATGTCATATGTGCTGGAATGCGTAATTGTGATTGTGTACGTCGTATGGTGAAATGTTTATTTTAATTATGCATGTTGTTGTGTTGGAGTGCTTGATTGTGATTGTGCATGTTGTGTGCGTTGGAATGCTTGATTGTGATTGTGCATGTTGTGTGTGTTGGAATGCTTATTTATGACGTGGTGTTGGTGTGAAAAATGGGGTGTTGTATCGTAATCTTTCTCGGGGTGGGCTCTGCGAGGCTGTGAGGTCAGGCACTCCCTTCACTCCCATCTAGACCGATCCTGTCAGGGCAGACCTCCAGGGTCGGTCGTGACACTAACGGGTGTAACAGCCTGTAACGGTTTTCTTTTTATGGAATACCTCAAAAAGTACTTGGCCAACCTTTCTGAAAATGTGTAGGATTTCATTATGGGGCACAATAATGCTTGAGTTTGACTAGTGGGTTAACTTTTTTCTT